>APFE031639537.1:48873-121674 GCA_000404065.3 Pinus taeda | reverse complement strand
TCCATCTTAGATTCTGTTCCTTTTTGTGTAAGGGACAGTTGTTGCACTTGGTCTTGTAATTTTGATATATCATGTTGCATTTCTTCCTCTTCTTCATGAGTCATGCTAAAGCTTTTAGGTTCCTTACTAGGTGTTTGGATTTTCTTTCCTCGGGGCATCAGTTACCGATAATAATGCTCTACTATGCCCTTTGAATTCTTTCAAAATAAATTTTCAAACCAAGCTTAAGCAAAAATTTAAGAAAATATAGACACCTTTTTTCACTTTGTAGGAGCTCGATATTGACTCTGATGTATCTCTGTACTTTCCGATCATCTAGTTCTGAATTTGTGACCTGTAGTAGCCCTCTGTGTCCTCTTTCCAATGCCACAAGTCTGACCGAAATTGGATTCTCCAAGGAAGAGTTATGCGAAATCTCGCCAGCAGTGACTTGATTATTAGACGTAGTTCGGTAGAGTTGAAATTGTACGACATGCCACAGTCACTGTTTCAACCCTTGGATCTGAAAATGGCACAAAGAAACTACCTCCTCCTCTTCATATACCTTTTACGAAATTATCAATCCGATGCCCATCAGGAGGAAGAGTATGACAATCGTCCCGTTTGAATGTAATCAGGATCTGGCAATACCAATTCTCAATATATCCCGAATACGCGCAAAAAGCTTGAATTCGACCATTAGCCATTTCTTTCTCAATGTTTGTTCGCACTTCTAAAGACGAAAAAAATATACAAATAAAGATACTTTGCAGCACGAACCATGATCAAAGCTCTGATACAATGTTATGAAACCAACTCAGAAAGATAGAAAAATAATCAACGCCTTAAATCACCTTCTTCGAGGCAAACTCCTACATTCTTATAATGAACAATTCTTGGATGATACAAATGACAAAACCTTCTTTCTATATATAGGAGTCTAAGGAGTCACAATATAATCCAGCCGACCTAACAATAATAATATAAAGCCACAAAAATAACAATAGAGGGATTCTATGGGGCACAAAAATAACAATATGTGGGTAATAGGGGCACAACAATATAAATAAGGGGTATAACTACAATAGTAATGGGGTAATCACTAGTATTATAGGGACCGAACATCCAACCTACAAGGGGCTGCTACCTCAATTTTCTGCAAGCTGCAACATGCAAGGAAGCTCCAACTTCCATATGTTTTCTGTAGGCTATAACCCACAGGAGACTCCTACCTGAGCTAGCTCCAACTGGATATTTATCAAGCCACAACTTGAAAGGAGACTACCATCCCCTGATGCAAACAAGAAACACCAATGTGCTAGTTTACTTGGTCATAAATTCTGCATGTTTCCATCTTCATTTCTGCATCTTCTTCCCTTCAATTATGCTTCACATCAGCTTCAGAAGTTCCAGGTAACTAATGCATAATCAACTCCCTTACATTCTCCCATTCCCTAACCTCTTTGATGCCTTCCAAAATCACATCTTTTATAAAGGTAGTTTGTTGGCTATTTGTATCCCCGATAGGAATATGAAGTGAATAGGCTTGACTCTTTGCTTTCTACTCATTCGTTTCCAAACTCTTCATATCTTGAATATTAGAACACAATAATAAATAATCCATCCAATATTAATTTCAACCACATGTAATGACTAAATGCATCAACCTAATGCCAACAACAAATAACAAAATTAATGCATCACAACATTCTTTGCAACATCTTTGCCTTTGCCTTGGAGTCTTGCCTTTGCATCACAACAATTCACTTTAACAACAAATTAGTGTCACCACAAATTCTTCATTAAACAATATTTGCAACATTATCCAAGTATCAAGCCATCAACCGACCATCAACATGAGCATCAATGTTCTATCAAACCATCAATGTATCTGCTGCTCCTTTGTCCTTGCTCGTGCATACCTTGCCTTCTTTTGCTGCTTGCTACTCCTTGCCTTGCTACATCTTCACTGCTCCTTTTCCATCACATCTTTGCATCTTTGCTACCTCTTCACTGCACTTTTGCCTTCTTTGCTTTGCTCCTCCTCCTTGCCTTGCTGCTTCTCGCTGCTCCTTGCATTGCTGCTGCGTTGCCATCAATGACAATAATGCCAACAATCTTATGAATAGTCCCCCTTTTAATGAACAACCACTTTAGAATCCATCATTATCAACTTGTCTATAATATCTCATGCATCAATAGAATTGTTAGATCATGAGATCAAACTATATCACTTTCTAAAACATATATCCATCATGGTCATAACATGTTAACATCAGTTATTTCATCATCTAATATGAAGTTGAACATTACATCAAATTTTCATTGAGAGTTATAGTCATGTGATTAGGGCAACTAACAGGTTTATCATCATACTTCAAAGATCATAATTACTACAACACTTCTTTATTATATTATTCAATCATTAGGACAGGGCATCCAGATTTATCACATTGTTCAATTCACTAAGCTTATCAAAACAAGGTCAACAAGAAGATCATGAGAAACAATCTTATTGTTACACTTCTATCATCATGGTTATCATGCTTGTCACAAGAATTAACAATAGATCAAGTCACCATATCAAAAACAATGTATCTAGCTTGCTTCATAAGATCTAAAAATTCATCATGTAAGATACTTTGCCAAATATACCAATATATCAAAAATCAATGTTTTTAAGTAGCTTTACCATGACTTAATAGAATGTAAGATACTTGTCCAATACCTAGTGCACCATCTCATCATAAGTACCATGAATCAAAATTTGATATGCATGAGCCATTTGTGAAGGAAACACTCACATCATACCTTAGGGCTTACCTTGCCATCCTATATAGTAGCTATAATCTTGAAATAAAGCAACATACATACCTTGAGTATTCAAATACATGTGCACCTTCTTATTTTACATAGGCAACTATAGCACTTTGTCAATTTTTCATCAAGTGCCTCTTTTCCTTTTCCAACGCTAGTTCTTCTCTTTCTGCACTAGCCATGATCCTTAAGAAGGATCCACTTATCACAACTCATTAGGAGGTTAAAGTATCCAAATACTCAAATATACATGCAGGAAGTCTAATCAATGATCAGATTAATAAATCTAAACAAAAGTAAAGATAAAGAAGTAAGATAAATTGAAAGTAGTGTTGATAATATCGGCGATATATAGCCAAATATCAGAAATATCACGATATTTTCGGCGAGCTAAAATATCGCCGAGAAAATATCGCGATATTTTCGATTCCAGAAAATATCGCGCGATTTCCGAAATATCGGCGATATTTTCGAAAATATCGCGCGACGATATAAAATATCGCCAGGCGTGGTTTTCCGCGGCTACAAAAAAGGAAAATTGGTTTTTTTTCTTCATTTCTGTTTCTGAGTGTTGGAGAAGAAAGGGAAAGAGTTTTGTGCTGCTTGTCAAGGAGGGTTTGAAGATCAAACAACGATTATCACCACCAATTAAGATTTTTTTGTGGATCAAAGATTGAAGAATAGTGAGATGTAGACAAACTTCATTTCTTTCATTAACAGGTATGTTCTTAAAATCCCCTATGTTAATGATTTTTTCATAGATTTATGGTTATGCTTGCTTGCCTCTTTGCCTACCAATATTTTGTTTCTTTGTTTTTTTCCATTTGCTATGATTTTCATGCCCATGAACCAATGCAAGGGTTTTCTCCATATTTGGACAGCAAGCTTCATTTTTTTTTTTCAACTTTCTTATGCACCCTCTTATTGCCATTTTTCATTCACATTGCAAAATGCAAATAATGTAGTAATTTTTTTTGAATGAGGTTGTTATTACTTATTATTTTTTCATTTTGTGTTGGGGGGTTTAATGCCAATTTTTTGTTTTTTTGTGCCCTAGGTTTGAATTAGTTCACTACAAATGTCAAATATGCCAAAAGCCTTAGACCCATTTTGGGAGTATGGGGAGGCTGTCGGTGGGGTAAATCAGGCATATATATCATGCAACTTGTGTGGGACCAAGATGTCAGGAGGGATTACATGATTGAAATACCATCTGGCTAAACTCTTTGCATATGATGGAGATGTGATGCCTTGTATGGTTTCTAGTGCAGAGGTTATACAAAAAGCTCGTGAAGCAATTGCTGAACAAGACATAAAGAAAGCTGCTAGGGAGAGGCCAATGGTCTCAGATAGATAGCTGCTAGTTTTATTTGTTTTGCAACTTTTGCTACATATAAGTTTATAACTCATGATGATGAAATACTTTTAAAGTTTTATATATGTGTTGTTGTTTTGTTTGAGTCCTTGATTGGACAATTATCACTATCAGGGATTAGTAGGATATGTGATGTTGTTTTGTTTGAGTCCTTGATTGGACAATTATCACTATCAGGGATCAACAAGATATGTGATGTTATTTTGTTTGAGTCCTTGATTGGACAATTATCAGGGATTAGCAGGATTTGGTATCGCCTTTGAAGTTTGATGTATCATTTCTATTTGACATCATATATATCAATGCCTTCTTCATATCTATGTGCCAATGTGTTTAGTTCATGTTGTTATTGCTTTATATGTTTAGAAATCTGAAAAAATGAATATATTATGCATTTTTTATGCTTGCCGATATTTGCCGATATTTTCGCCGATATTGCCGATAAGATATTTTCTGGACCCTCGCCAATATTTTCCCGATACCGATATTATCAACACTGATTGAAAGTACTTATCTTAAATGAGAGGTGATCATCTCCCTCTTGAACCAGCCTTCAAGAGTCATGACTATCCATTGTCCATATAACACTTGTTGCCTTCAATATATTTCAACCAACTTCATCAACAACCAAGGTCTAATTGAGACTATTCCATCTAAGGCTACATCAAACCTATCACAAGTGCTAGAACATCTTCTCACTGATCATGCTAGGGTTTCTAGAGTGCATATTTGCAATCTTTGTCATAATCCAAGGTTTCTTCCAAACTCTAACCTCATAATATCCATCAAACCGTAACAGTCAAATTGCCTATGGTTTCCTTGAAGCCTTGGTATTCTTTTAGGTCTCCTCCATCTTCTCTTGCTTCCATAAAAGGTGTCCTCATAGGGGTGATTTTCAATAACTTTTCTTCAGCCTAGCTCTGATACCATGTTAAATTTTTCTTAGGGCTATATTGTTCTTTGCTTTGATAATTTCATTTCATCATTTAGATATAGAATTCACCCTATAGCATCATAACATTATTCAGATTTACAACATTATTCAGCAACATATACAATTATATAGAAAGAACAATATCATCATCAATGCAGTGGAACGATAAAGTAACAATAGAAGCAACGCATTCACACATAGAGACACCAAGATTGGTCGAAGACTAGGGCAAAACCTACTACGGGGAAAACCCTTTCAAATTATTCTTCTTATTAGATTGTCATTGAATTATTCAACAAAGATAGAGTACAATGATCCATATCTTCAATCATAAACCTATCCAACAAAAAAACCTAAACAACATTCATGAGATGAACCCAACAATGCCAATAATCCAAAACCCTGATTCAAAAGCCCATGATCAATTGTTATTGATGGAGGTCAACTGCTGAACTTTGCGGTCAATTGGCAAAATCTTTGGTCATCTAAAAAATTCAACCTTTAGGTTTTAGTCATAGGGAAGATGTGTCATGCATGCGACTGAAAGGCTTCAGTCATGCTTGCGATTGCAGTTGAAATTTCTCCATGACATGCCTGTGACTGTAGTCAAAATTTCTCCATGGCATGCTTGCAGCTGAGACTCAAAACCCTAAAAATAAAGATGCGAGCTTCAGACCCTTCAATTTCAGACGTGCCAACCAATCTCCGCGAACTTGCCTCAAACCTATGCAAGCCAAATGAAAGAAGAGAATAGAGGTATGCTCCATGATGATGTCCAAATGATGTTGAGGTCACTTGTATTTATAGCTTTCCAAGGGTGTCCAATTTGCTTTAGGGCCGACCTGATCAAATGTGCACATTTGGGTTTTAATTCAAAAATACACTTTCCCTTGTCCAAATTGAGCGCTTCAATAGTCAGAATTGGTCCTCTCGAAAAGAGGAATCTCGTCCCATGGTTCGAATTTGTCACTGAGTTGCCAAATTAACATTTGTTGCTTTTGAGCAATCCTTTGTTCAAAATGTGAACAACTGTATGTATTGCTTGTACCCAAAAGATATTACTTAGCTTGGATTCGTGCAACAAAGTTCTAGCCATCTCTTGCACAATTTGTTGAATGGTGTTGTCATTGATACCAACACCAATTCTTGAACACTCTTAATATACATCATGATTATATCAGTTGGAAACTCCAATAGACAAGGAAGGAAGGAAACTTGGAAGCCTGCACTTGTTGAAGTTTTTGAGGACGATGATTAGTGAATTTTCTCTAGAGACCTTCATTAATTGATGCTCCTCATCATGCCGATTCCAATGGTATATGGATCATCATGAGAATCCTCGTGGTTTGGGAAATATGCCCAATCAAAGATGGTTCCCCCATCTTGTGGTCAATGTCCTCAAAGGGAGATGACGTGGCAACATATTATTGGCTAGTTTATTGCACATTTCATAACGATAAGAAGGATGTTTTAATGAAGGATGTTTCAAATTCAAAATGGTCCTAAAATTAGAGGGAAAATTTTGCTCCAATCAAATTTCAAATATAAATTTAAATGCAAATGAGCCTAATTCAAGGAAGATGCTTTGGCTCCATGCGGAATTTGAATTTTCCCTCCTAAAAGGTATGTTGACTCTTTCCTAAAACACCTCCAAGCTAGTATATATGTAGAAGGCACCTTAGCCTGCATGGAGTGCATTAAGGAAGTCTGTGACCTTATGAGTAGTCCTGAATATCTGCGTGAAGGTCAATATTCTGTAGCACTTTGGGGTTTCGTTGCTTGTCTTTTGAGGTTTGGGTTTTCGCTGGAAGTCTACTTGAGGCATCTGCAGCTCAGCAAGAGGATTAGGTAGGACTTGTAGACCTTTAAGGCTACAAAATTTTGTAATTGTCAATAATTCAAATATTCATGATCAATCCGAAACATATTTTGGGCTTCTCACATAGGGTCTCCTGTGGATTTGTTTTGTCCCTGTAGTAGAGCAAGTCTGGAGCAGAGTAGGCACCTTTTGATGGCATGAATTCGACACTGTCTAGGGCTTGAATTCATGAAGAACTGAAGCAAACCTTATCCATTACTTACTGATCTATCTTTCTGGGGTTACTCACTATTGATTTGTGGTGTAAGGCTATGTATCTCCTCTGTAAGTATTGAGACCCTTTATAACAAGGCTGATCTGAGCCAAATAGCTGAACAAATTCATGCACAAATTAAAGAAGACCCTATGTTGACATCCTTGCTGGAATGTGATGCTAATCAGATCATTTGCGGGAATGCGATGCTGCTTTGAAACCCTCTTGTCATCTTGCAACAATGAATATTTCAACACTGTGAAGTTCTTAGCCTCTTGCAAGCCCATTATTCTTTGGCTTACAATATATGAGAACTGGAGGAAGATTTGTATTGAAGTATACAAAGTGATCCAATAGCAATTCAAATTTCTGAAGGTCAATCTGTTCTGAGGTAAGCGAGATCACTGAAGATGAATCAAGAAACTTTTGTAAGCATGCGAACCATCTTTCTGAGAATATATGTGACACAAATCTGAAGGTGATATATAACCTTGAAATGCTAAACTCAGTTCTGTTTAAAGTTAATTTGCTAAGGGCTTAGGAGGCATTCATTGGGGCAAATCTGGAACCTCTTGAAGCACATCTGCAGTGTGGCGTTGTGGTCATGTTCGTGGCCTTTTATTGAAACATCTTTACTGCCCTAAGTGAAGCATATTTTTGATTTATGTAGCTTGGGAGGTACTCCACAACGCTGGGTACTGGGTTTGTGTGAGTTTGCATCACAAGAGGGCCTGTGGGCAAAGATCCCAAGCGTTGGGGTTTTGTACCCAAGGTATGGGCGTGAAACCAAGTCAAGGAATTATTTATTTAATCATTGTTATAAGTGGGGCAACCTTAAAGGGACAAAAGGTGACCTAAGGCAACAATGTGGTGGCAAGATCAAATAAGAGAAATATTATTCCTAAGTTCAGTTGGGGTTGCATGGAGAATTATCAAGTCGGCCTAGGCTTGAAAAGCATCCTTGAGGGCTAACGTTCACCCTCAAGAAGACTATAAGAAGGGAAGGCATGTAGCTCATCAGATCACCATCTCAAGTGCTTAAATCATGGGCTAAGGAGCAATCAGATCTGGCCGCAGACCCTAAGGTGTTGATCTAACGTCAAGGGAGGACAAGTTTTGTTCCTATCTCTTGTGATCTGACGAGGCCAAGATAGGGAGAGCTGCTGGTCAAGTGTTTTGTGAAGTTCTGAGCATGCGTACAGGAGCCAAATCTCTGTGACACGCCGCATTATACTTCTGTGTCTTCAGGGAAGGCCAAGCCCTGTTCATATGCTGGTTTGTAGTCACATGACCTGTGGTTAACCTGGAATTGGAGGCTGACGTTCATTGGAGTATAGCACAAAAGTTAGAAGGCTAAATGATGAGGTTTGTGCAGGGTTGAAGGAGTATTGGAAGATGAGTTTAGGGCACCTCTGAGGCAGCCGCGGAAGCCCTAAAGAGGGCTGAAAATCTCAGGTGATATGCACAGAACCATGACCTTAAAAGATGGAGATAACATCAGATTAAGGTATGTGAATTTGCTACTTCTTGTTGATTGTTGCAAGGAGATGGAGAGTCATTAGTAAAGGGTTTAGGACATCAGGTCCTCGAAGCCCTAGTTATGGTTTTCTCAATGCATGTACAGTCACCATGTATCAGCCCTTAAGTCTGTCCAAGCAGTGCGTGCAAGGGGACAAAAGTAGGGTGTATTTTGTATGGTTGTAAGGCTGTCATGAGGTGTTGAGAAGAGGGCAGAATCAAGGAAGCATTGAAGGTTTTTGGAGGACTGTTCATAGGTTTGAACAATATAAAGGTTGGTGCTCAAGAATAATGATTTTGAGGAATCAAATCACTCTTAGGAGGCAGCATGGGGAAGCCCTAGTTCAGTCAACTGTGTGACAGTTAGAGGACTGATAAGAGGTTAGATTTTTGTGCCCTAGATCAGTCAAAGATGGACTATGTATTGGCAGATTTGGAAGCCCTAGGATTAACAGTCTGAAGTGACATGATTGTGGACAAGTGGGCAGATCTAGAAGGCCTTATGACAGTGATCTTGGAGAAGGCAGTGGAGTTTGTGAAAATTCCTAATCCTCAAGGAACCCCTATTGCAGTGAATCTGAATCTACTTCACCTACTTGATTTTTAAATTTACATTCATCAAGTTATTCTTCTGAATACTGAAGCAAATTACTTCTGTAGCCTACACTGATTAAATGTTTGATCTCATGAAAGAGAAAACAGAGCAAAGAACAAGATACATAGGACACACTTATTTTTGGACACAATAGTCCATGGAAAACCCTAATGCAGGAAAACCGGTGCAACAACTCTGAGGGTTTATTACTATGCAGGAGAAATATCTGAATACAAATATAGGATGCTCATATAACAATCCTTTACAGAGAAAATATTGGCAGAAAATCTGAGTGAGTTTTACCTCACTTCACTCAGTAGAATTTTGGCTGATCTGGCAACAAGACTGGCTAACCCTGACTACTTTTGCGTTGGCCCTGCGTTAGCCTTTCAGGCTTTGCGTCAGCTCTTTTGCCCTCTGTGTCAGCTATTTCGACAGCGCCCGGCAGTTCTGACTTCTGTGTGACAGGCAATTTTCTCCTCTGCACTGGCCTTTTTGGCTTTGTGTCAAGGCTGCGTTGGCCCAGACTGGCCCAGCGTCAGCGCTCTTGGCTACTGCACTGCCTCCTCAAGTTCTTTCCACCTCTCTGTTAGTGTTCTTCGGAAAGTCCTCCCAGATTCTCTATGCCCCTTTGCTGCTGAATGATCACTTTGTTCAAATTTCTTAGCTCCCTAGCCCCAGAAATCGAACTCTAGATCAATTCGTTCTCTGTGTGTGTATATTTCCAAACAAACCCCAAGCCTCCAACTTATACTTTTTGTGTTGAGTCTTTAATGGCCGAGATTAAGTCTCTAATCAACGGCTAAGATTAAAACATGACTTGATCCGCCTTCTAGATCATTCTCACCCATATTTTGATTAATACCCATCAATATTTTAATTTCCCTAAGTTTAGACTTAGGAACTTCATTAAAAATATTGATTATTTTAATAAAATATAATCCGGTGGAATTTCACCAAACGGTTTTCGGGTTCTTTAGAACTCATGTGCCTTAACCTCTCCACCAATTTTCAAGGCTAGAGCACTTTCAATGCTATCAAAAACTAATAGAGTTTCATTCACAAACGAAGTTGTGAACAAAGATTTTCGTTGTAGTATGTAGTGGCTAGAAGTCCTCATGTACAGTGATCATTGAAGGACTAATAAGCTGTTAGCAGTTAGATCGATTGAGCCATAGTTCAGGAGTTGCAGATGGGAAAAGTTCAGTGATAAGTGGGCAGTTCCAGAAGACCCAATGAGCAGACTTCTTAATGGAGCTAGAAGGCTGCTAGTGGGTAGATTAGTGAGCCAAAGTTTAGTGGCATAAAAGGAGCTGTAATCATTGATAGTGGAAGGCTAGAGTGATCAACAGATTTGGAGGCAAGAGGACCCACCAAATGTGTTCAAGGTATGTTGACTGAAAGGGCTGCGAGGCGCCACATCAACAAGTAGGTCAAGTGTACTTTGTTCAGGGTAGATTTGTGGTCAAAGTAGTTGACACTAAACCCTAGTTGTGTCCTTGTATTAGGGTTGTATGTAAGGGCTAAGATCCCTGGTACGGGAGCCCTAAGACTGTTGTATTATAGATTGTAATATAACATGTGGTGGGTAAAAAAAAAGTAAAAAATCGTCAAGTGCACTAGTTAATTCACTAATGGTTGTTATTCTGTTGTGCAAAAGTAGAAGTGTTGTGACATTTGAGTGTGTTTTGTATCTAAGATTTTAACACCCAAACTAGATTCTTGAATGCCGTGGAAATTCAACACATATTTGTGGTTGATCTAACAGTTACTTTGCATCATCCAAGAACATAAGTCTAGTCTGACTTGATTATATTTTCGACCCTCCTTGTAACAACTTTGTGGTATTCTGTTTGGCACTTGATCAAAAGTCCCAATTTGTGTTCTTCAAAAGAAGATTAACTCACAGGGTTTTGATAGAGGAATATTTTCTAGGGTTTGAACTCTATGCTGCCACCAATATTGATTCACGTGAATGGTTGATGACATGCGAGTATGGCCATGATCTAGTAAGGCAAGGTGCTAGAGTGTTGTGTGCTTTGAAGACTGAATGCATACTTTTGCAACACATGTGGATGCCTCCAAATCTAAGATAAGTTGGTGCAAAAGAGAAACTTGCATTTGTTCTGGTTACATAGATTACTATGTGTTGTTGCACAATTGTTTTAATATGTATACTGTGGGACTGAGTTAGCAAGAGTTTTGATGACTAGATCTTCTGATCTGGCTGAGTGCATCACGACCAATCACATTGCTATTGAACCTATCATTGTTTTGTCATGTATTGAAACTTATTGATGCTTATACTCTTGTCGAGGGCATTGTTGCTGAAAGCTACTAGGAGGTTGTCAGTCTAAGTGTGATCAAATATGCAACTATTGATATACTGAGTAGAGGTGATGTTTAAGCTAGGGTTTGATGCTACAAATGAGCAAAGATTGTTGTTGAATTACAAAGGCTTGTGTTTTGTCTGATATCATTGATGTGCATAATTCTAGGATTTGACTTGATGTAGGGAAAGCTTCCATTGATACAGGTTATGCTAGTACAATATGCTAAGGTTGATGATAAGATTTATCAAGCTAGGGTTTCTACATAAGTTATAGTAAGGGGTTATATTGCAGAAATAAATTCAGCCTAGACAATCGAATGCTACAGTTCCAATGGTGAGGCTAGTATGGGTAGTTAGGGTTTGCTGCAACATATGACCAGAAGTTTCAGAGTTGATCGTTGAGCAAAGCTATTTGACAGAAGCATATGCAACCTGAGTAGAGATTGCTATTGAGGATAATCGAGTTTGTCATGTTGAGAATTTATATGATCATGATGATATTGCTGAGGTTTGATGACACACTGATGTGACTTGAAAGGACATAGTACTTGGCTAGGGTTTTCTATTGATATACATAATGAGTGGAAGCCACAAAGATTATATTGTAGTTTGTTTTGTTCTGATATCGAGCACAGGTGGATCCAGTCTGAAAATATATGAAATGTGGCCATGGTGAGCTGAAGGTTGAAGCCTTCAGGGTAAGTGACAGGTTGTTGAGTAGGGCGGTAAGGTGGTGCTAGGGCAGGTTGGAGCCTGCGCAGGGCGTTGGAGCATTGTTCCAGTCAAAGCTAGTAAACTGGGTGTTGGAGCATCCTTTAGGTGGGAGCCTATAAACTAGGGCGTTGGAGCTTACTTCTAGTTGGAGCTAGTAAACCATGGGGTTGGAGCCTCCTTCAGTTGGAGCTAAAAATCTTGGAAGTTGAAGCTTCCTAATTGATGTAAATTACTGAAGACAAATATTAAGAAGTGTTATGTGGTTTTTTCTCCCAGAAGGGTTTCCACATAAAAATCTATGGTTTACTGTCTTTATTGTTGTGCATTGTTCAATGGTGTTGATGATTTCTTTATGTTTATCTGATGCTAATAACAATTAATTCTCTGAGAAGTTAAAATCAATAATTGAAGAGAAACACTAATTCAGCCCCCTCTTAGTATTTCCAACCCAATTATGTTCTTTCTTTCAACCACTCCATTTTGCTAAGGAGTTCTAGCTGCTGAGAAGTGTCTTCTTATTCCATGTTCTGCACAATAGTCATTAAATTCATTTGAAGTAAATTTTCTTCCATTATTTAATCTCAGGCATTTGATTTTCAAATCGGTTTAATTTTCAACAAGTTCCTTAAATATTCTAAAATTTTCAAAACCTTATGACTTCTTTTTAAGAAAACAAACCCATGTCATCCTTACGTAGTCATCAACAAGCAACATGAAGTATTGTTTTTCATCTAGTCCTTTTGTTCTTGTTGGCTCACATAAATCAATATGTACAAGTTTTTGTGGTTTTTTTGTGGAATGTTCCTTAGTTTTGAACTCAACTCTTGTTTGTTTTCCATGCTGACGATACTTGCACATATTATTTGAAGGCTTTGCAATTTAAGGCATATCCCTTACAGGTTCCTTCTTGTTAATGTTGACAAGATTGCCAAAGTATATATGCCCCAATATCCTATGCCAAAGCCAACTTTCATTTTCCTTTTCGTGGCAACATCTTTCCTTTCCAATCTCATTTAGGACGTATATGTTGTTTGGAGTTCTTATTGTTGTTGCAACCAATGTCCCCGATCTTTCTTTCCTTATTTCACATTCTTTTGAATTGAATAGAAGTGTGTGTCCCTGATCACACATTTGGCTAACACTTAGCAAATTATGCTTCATATCTTCAGCAAGTAAAACGTTTTCTCTCACAACATTTTTTCTTCTAAGGCTCACTGTTCCTTTCCCTATAATTTTGGCAGAGTTATCATTTCTAAAAGTGATAGATCATTTTTCTTTCTTCAATGTTTCAAATCTGTTTTTGTCTCTAGTCATATGCTTTGAGCATCCACTATCAATATACCAGTGAATTCTTCTGCTTTGGGCTTGTAGAGCAAGCCCACATTCCTCAACCTTGAAATCTTCCTGCTTCTTTTTCCAAGTTCTTGGTTGTTCCCCCTTATGATGGACAAGAACTTGCCTTGTTTCCCTTGAAGGAACTATCAAATTTCTTTTACAATTTTTGGCTATGTGTCCAAAATTGTTGCATTTGTAACAATGAGAGTAGTGAAGACCTCCACAAACCAAGCTTAGAGAAGCAAAACATGGAGCAAATCTAATGTCCAATGTTATTACTGCAAGAAATTTGGTCATTATGGACATGAATGCAGAAAGAAACAGTCTGATCAACAAAGAGGCAGTGTCCATCTCTCCAACAATGAAGGAGAATCCTTTGAGACCATGTTTCTTTCTTGCCATCTTTCTGAAGACACTCACAACAAGGACCTTTGGTTGCTAGATAGTGGCTGCAACAATCATAAGACAGATAATAAAATGCTTCTTTCTTATGTTGATGCTTCCATAACATTAGAAATTACTCTTGGAGATTGTTCTTGTATTAAAGCTAAGGGAAAAGCACTGTCCCTATTCTTACTAAACAAAATCATCACAAATACATCCTTGATGTTTATTATGTTCCACATCTGAAGCATAGCCTTATTAGTGTAGGACAATTGATCGAACATGTTTATGATGTAATATTTCAAGGGAACACATGTTATATCTATGACAAACCTCCCAATAGAAAGCTGATAGCAAATGTTGAAAAAACCAAGAATAAGATGTTTCCATTGACTCTTAGAAGTCAAAATGTTAAAATTGGCAACTAGGGCCAAACTCTATGTGGGTCATCTTATTTATGGTAGCTGATATTTTTCTTGGATCCCTCTCATCGAGAGGTGTAGGATTGATCTAAAGATCATCTGGTTCCGATAAGTATTCATGGAGTTATGAATTTATTTGTTATAAGACAATTCGTCAAGGTCAACCAACAACCAAATAAACCCCACTTGTGCTCAACATTTTAGTATAAATAGAGGTGGCCTTCAAGTCATTTCAACACACTTGGGATCTCTTCCTCTCTCTACTTGTCTTTGGGTTTTAGTAGGAGGAGAGATCCTAAGGAATAATGTTGCCCTAATCTAGAGGGCAGAAAGTCGGAACTGCTGGAAAAGCCGTAATTTCCGGAAAAGCAGAAAAAGCTGGAAAAGCTGGAAAGCCGAAAAAGCTAGAAAAGCCGGAACTGCCAGAAAAGCCGAAACTGCCGGAAAAGCCAGAAAAGCCGGAAAAGTCGGGAACAAACAGAACTGTCGGGAACAATCGGAACTGCGAGAACTGCCTAGAACTGCCGAAACAGCTGGAGCATCTGTCTCCAAAGGAGAGCAGCATGCAAGGGACAACTAACTAACATTGGGACAATTGTATGGTACTTAGCAGCAAATACACCAAGTATGCAATGTTACAGCTAGCATACAAGGGACAACTAGCAAGCAACAACAAGATGCTAAAGACAACAAGCATGCTATGGACAACAAGCAAGCAAGGGACAATATGCAAGCAAGGTGCAACCAACACATAGGTCAGGATGGCAACATGGTGTAGCCATGGCACATAATGCAGTACAGTGATGGGCACAGTCATGATTAATGAAGCGCGATGAGATGCAGCATAGTGATGATGGGTGCAACATGGTGCAACACGGTGAGGTGTAGCATGATGACGAAATGCAGCACAACGATACGTGAATGAGTCACCTTGGAGAATAAGTTGAAGCAGCATGTCTTGAACTGATCTCATGTATCATCTTCTAAGAGATGATCTCTGCTCTTATCTAGACAAGTCAAAGTGTTGGCTTCTGTTGTAAACATACTATCTGTCTCTCTCTCTCTCTTTGCTGAACTATTGAAGAACTTATAAGAAGAATTGATCAAGGGTTTCCCCACATTGGGGTTTGTCCCTCACTAGCGCCACATCTTGTGTCCTCTTGTCTTTACTTGTCTTCTACGATTTACGTTTATTTTCTATCTGCAGTTTACTTTAATGCTGATGTGATTGCTAATCTAGAAACGATATGGAGCTAACTGTGAAAATTGAAATAAATTGCTCTAAGCATAGAACATACCTAAAATTAACATGGTATCAGAGCTGAGGTGAAGACAATGCCCAAGCAAGAGTGAAAGAGCAATCACTGAAGACAGTTGGGAAAGGACAAAAGGATCAATGGATTCCTCATCCCTCTTCAAATTCACCAAGGGTGAAGTCGAAGCAGAGAATATTATCAGAATGGTGCCGCGAAATATGGCCTACCTAAAGATCACTTCATTGGAAGACCAGATCTCAGGGTGGAAGGAAAGGCAGATAACTAGTTTGGCCATTATGTGAAGGAGTGTCCGAATGGCAGGGACACATCAGTTGATGATGATAACAATCATTTTAGGGACATCTTCAATGATCAAAGGAATGATAGGTAATGCAGGTCATCAAGGAAATGGCCGACTCTTCATAGACAGCAAGGAACCCCAAGTATGAAGAATCAAATGTTGTTTCTGATAAGATAAAGAAGCGTTATCTTGTATTGGCCCTCACCTTCAGATTCTTTGGGAATCTGGCTTATAGATTGTAGTGCTTCAAGGCACTTCATCGGATAATAGGGTGCACTCTCTAATTTGGTAGAGATGGAAACAATCGTGGGATTATACTTGGATCTGATGCCACCTATCCCGGAAAGGGTGTAGGCAATGTTACTCCTCAATTGAATGAGGGTAACTCGATTGATTTACAGAATCTCTTTTATGTACCTGATCGCAAGAAGAACTTGGTGTACATTTCGGCAATGTAAGTCAAAGGTTACAGGCTAGCACTCATTGATGGAAAGGTACGTGTTTGAAAATATAATTTTCAAAGATGTTTTTGAGTTCAGGGTTGTATCAAGTTGCAGGAAGTCCGTTGGGGACCATGTCCATTGACACATAGCACTAGAGGTTTGTGAGTCAGATGGTGACAGGGATGCCTGAATTCAAATGGAGCATGAAAGTACATGTTTGAGATGTACCAAAGGAAAATCTTATAAGGGGACCATTCCCCTCATGTAGCAGGTCCACAGGTTTGGAACAACCTGAGGGGTTTGAGATTGATGATCAGGAATCTCACGTATGCAGGTGGAAGAAAGCCCTCTATGGCTTGAAGAAAAATTCCCCGGGCGTAGTATGAGAGGATTGATAATTGTTCAATGCTGAGATTCACTAAGAGCGAAGCTGATCCAAACCATTGTTTGAAGGTTGTGGATAATAGACCTCTCATACCAGCACCTTCAGAACAGGTGTAGACCCTCTCACTTGCAGAAGTAAGAGGGAGTTGGATTCCGGATGTGGAATGGTAAACTGCAAGCCCGTGACTACCTAGAGGATCTTAACTTTCAGAAGTTATATGGTGATGATGGTGGACAAGATTTGGGAAATGCCTCTGAGTTCCATAAACTCATTTGCATTGATGTTCTTGGTGAACTTCCATCCGGACATATGTTTTGCAGTTAGCATGGTGAGCTCATGTTTGGTTGAACCTCACTGGATTGGTGCTAAGAATCTTGTGAGATATCTTCGGGGCACAATCTTTCATGGATTGAGATACATCGCTTGAAATATGAAGCTGCATGATTATTCGAACGCTGATTGAGTATGCAGTGTGGTGTCGAAAGAGCACTTCCGAGTGCTGTTTCTCTTTGGGATCTACCTCGATATCCTGGATGAGCAGGAAGCAAAAGTCGATGGCTTTGAGCACCGCCGAGGCAGAGTACATTGCTGCTAGCATGGCCTCCTGTGAGCCACTCTGGTTGCGAAATCTCTTCAGTGAGTTGTTTGGATTTACATTGGATACCACCATGATCCTGTGTGACAACCAGAGCAGGATCTGTTTATCAGAGAATCCCATATTTCATGATTGCTCCAAGCATATCGATATCAGGTACCATTATATTCGAGATATGGTACATCGAGCAGCAATAAGGCTCCAACATATTGGTACAGATGAACATGTCGCTGACATTTTGACAAAGCCCCTAGGAAAGGTCAAATTCCTGACTTTTTGAGAACGACTTGGTGCGTTTAGAGACCCTCTTATGAGGGTCGAGTATGATGTATTGAACTCTGGGAGCTCTAGGGGGCTTGGGGTACTTACTGGAGCAACATACGACCACAGGGCAACTCACCCTCCCCTGGTGGTGCACTATGAACATGATGATTAGTTCTTCTGTGGGCCGGGATGATTAGTTCTCCCGTGGCAACTATGGAACAAGATGATTAGTTCTCCTGTGGGCCAGGATGATTTGTTCTCCATGGCGACTATGGAACAGGATGATTAGTTCTCCTGTGGGCCAGGATGATTTGTTCTCTGTGGCGACTGTGGAACATGATGATTAGTTCTCCTGTGGGCCAAGATGATTAGTTCTCCGTGGCATCCACTGACAGGATGATTCGTTCTCCCGTGGACAGGATGATTAGTTCTCCTATCGACGCATCCTACCCATGCAGTTTGGGACTCATGGGAAGTATCTCTCATCTGATCAATGAGCAGAGAAATGAGGATAGGGACCATAGTAGTACTATCGATGGACACATCGCTGTTTCTACCATACTCCCTATGCTAGGATGACCTCCATTGATCAGGGATCAATGAAACTGATTTGGGATCAGTATGAGTGGTTTGAGAAACTCTCTTGTGACATTGATCTGGGATCAATGAAACTGATCTGGGATTAGTACGAGTGGTTTGAGACACTCTTTTGTGATATTGATTTGGGATCAATAAAACTGACTTCAAGTCAGTAAGAGTGATGTGACACACTCTCTTCATATGAAACTGACTTCGGGTCAGTAGAGAATGGTATGAGACATTCTTGATCAATTCTTCTTCATGGTTCAACAGAGTAGAGCAAAGCAGAGCTCAGCAAGTCAAAGCAGAGCAGAGCTCAGCAGAACAGAGCAGTGTAAGGCACTGATGGCAGAGATAGTATAGTCAGACATATGAATCAACGGATGGAGTTCTCCCTAGTTGAGAGAGAGTGTTAAAATTGGCAACTAGAGCCAAACTCCATGTGGGTCATCTTATTTATGGCAACTGATATTTTTCTTGGATCCCTCTCATCGAGAGGTGTAGGTTTGATCTAAGGATCATCAAATTCCAATAAGTATTCATGGAGTTATGAATTTATTTGTGTTATATGACAATTCGTCAAAGTCGGCCAGCAAGCAAATAAACTCCACTTGTGCTCAATGTTTTAGTATAAATAGAGGTGGCCTTCAAGTCATTTCAACACACTTGGGATCTCTTTCTTTCTCTACTTGTCTTTGGGTTTTAGTAGGAGAGATCCTAAGGAATAACATTGCCCTGATCTAGAGGGCAGAAAACTGGAATTGCTGGAAAATCCAGAACTGCCGGAAAAGCCGAAAAAGCTGGAAAAGCCGAAAAGTCGGAAAGCTGGAGAAGTTAGAAAAGCCGAAACTGCCAAAAAAGATGGAAAAGCCGGAAATGCCAGAAAAGCCGAAACTGCTGGAAAAGTCGGAAATGTTGGAATTGACAGGAACAATAGGAACTATCGGTGACAGCCGGAACTACTGAAACAACTGGAGCATTTGTCTCTGAAGGAGAGCAGCTTGCAAGGGACAACTAACTAACATTGGGACAACTGTATGGTACTTAGCAGCAAATACACCAAGCATGCAACAATAAGCATGCTAAGGACAACAAGCATGCTAACGACAACAAGCAAGCAAGGGACAACAAGCAAGCAAGGTGTAGCCAACACATAGGTCAGGATGGCAACATGGTGTAGCAATGGCACATAATGCAGTACAGTGATGGGTACAATCATGATTAATAAAGCGTGATGAGATGCAACATAGTGATGATGGGTGCAGCATGGTGCAACGCGGTGAGGTGCAACATGATGACGAAATGCAGCACAACGATAGGTGAAGGAGTCACCTTGGAGAATAAGTTGAAGTAGCATGTCTTCAGCTGATCTCATGTATCATCTTCTTAGAGATGATCTCTGCTCTTATCTAGATAAGTCAAAGTGTTGACTTCTGTTGTAAACGTACTATCTCTCTCTCCCTCTGCTGAATTATTGAAGAACTTATAAGAAGAATTGATCAAGGGTTTCCCCACATTGGGGTTTGTCCCTGGCTAGCGCCACATCTTGTGTCCTATTGTCTTGGCTTGTCTTCTGCGATTTATGTTTATGTTCTATCTGCAGTTTACTTTAATGTTGATGTGATTGCTAATTTGGAAACGATATGGAGCTAATTGTGAAAATTGAAATAAATTGCTCTGAGCATCAAACATACCTAAAATTAACACAAAATCTCTCACAGTCTTTGGTCCACAAAGTGTTAAGAAAAGACGAGTCTCAACTATGGTATTTTAGGTATGTCCACATCCCATTCAAGAGTCTAAGTCTGCTTCAGAAACATTCAATTGTCATTGGTCTCCTTGCTATGAATGAAAAAGATTGTAATTGTGAAATTTGTGTTCTATCCAATAATAAAAGAGATAACTTTCCCACATCTTCCTCTATAGCAAAAGAGCCTTTAGAGCTAGTCCATATATATATGTGGCCCGATGCAGACATAGTCCATTGGTGGTGTTATCACCTAGTAATTTCCTAAGGTTAAAGAAGGAGATCACTGGGGTAACCACTAACAACTTTTGGAGATTAGGACCTAGCCTTCCTGATGCTCAGAGAGGGCTCTCTCTATATGATTTAGCTTTGTTTGTTTGAATATTAGGCTAGTTATGAAAGTTCAAGGGGGTTTTGATTTGTATTGTAGATTGGGTGGTGGGAATCTTTAAACAGATAGATAAAATGATGTCTCTAGACCATTGGGCATATGGAGTCAAAAGAAGGGCAGTAGAACTAGATCAACTCATTAAAGGGAATGTTCAAAGGGAAAGATAGCAGAGTAGAGTGCAGGTCTTTAGGCCAGAGGGGTGGAAAAGGTTTTAACCAGGGTGAGAGAGCAATTAAGAATTCTCAGATCGGGATTGAAACGAGGACCAGAGGGCAATCGGAAACAAAGGGCAATTAAGAATCCTTTGCTATAGATTAAAAGAAACAACTTAAATTAAGGAGCAATTAAGAATTCTTTAACTTAGATTATCTATAGGAAACATAGATTTGCCTAATTGTTATAATAGAGTGTACTTAAACAAATTCTGATACAATATTCCAATTATGGCATTCATATTTAGATCAATAGTATGAAAAACTTTAAGAGATAACAAAAATGTGAGAAAATACTTGTCTACACTTCGCTCTGCACATGAATCCTTTGAAATATCGGGTCTTTATTCATCAATCCAACTTGTTGGCTCAGTCAATGCTCCAATGGCTTACAGTCTTTCGATCAAGAAGTCTATAGAAATGTCTAAGAATCCTCCCTATATAATTCAAAATGTGAAGTATTTATACTAAGGTTTTATTACAAATATCTCAAACTGACTTGAGTTTTAATCTAGGAAATAGAAATATCTTCTCGCAGGAAGATAGAGTCAGCTAATGAATTGCTTTCATGTTGTCCCTTTTATTGTTGTATTGCTGGCTGTTATGGTTTGTTTTTAGCTCTTTATGCTCTTTGCTATTTGAAGTATTACGTTGGAGGCTTTAGTTACTTCTGTCTTTCATCTGATACTCTCTGTCCCTGACACTCTTTCACTCTGTTGACCTGTCTTTATCCTTCACTGTGTCTTTCCTTTTACTGTTACAATTTACCTTTTGCTGTGTTTTTCAACAGTAAATTCCTTTGTTTTTTATGTGTATTAGCATCCGAAGTGGATATCGATCAAGTTTCAATGTGTTTTATTTGTTTGTCTTCTAACTGCATTTTGGGTCTGGTTACTCTGTTCTGGATGTCACTGCGCTGTATAGTTGTCCTCTTCTTGGCTTTTTGTGTAATGATCTTCATCTTCTGTTCATGTACATTGGTCTTCTTCTTCTGTATATAGGATCTTAACAGGTTTCTGGTCGAGTCTTGGAGTAAACGGGTTCTGCGACTAGTATCAGAACTGTTTATCCAAGCTCTGATCTTCGACTGATAACCTGAAAAATTCAACAATAATTAAGAAAGCATTGGTTTGCACGAAAGGCGATTGATGGCTCTTTGGCACAGGGATGCTAGGGAAAGGGGTCATAGTAGAGTTTTGGACGTAATTGGAGGTGAAATCGCATCGCAGAGGTGTAGGGTGGCACTGGAGGGTTTCATGGGCTTATATAGTTTAAACGGGCAGAAGGCTTAAAAACACGGGTTTTCACAATTTGAAACTTTAATGGGCACATTTTGAAATAAGGTGCGAAATTCATATTTATGAAGGATGGGCGGTTTATCGGAACGGTGGGGAGGCGGTTATGAGGGTTGTCGCATCGCTTTTGTGGTGTTTGAAGAGGGGTCACCCTATCTACATCGGGGCTTGACATGTAGCCATCAGGGGTTGGGGGAAAACCGCCTTATCAGGCGGGTAAAGGCAGTGCATAGGGCATGGCCGATATGGCTTTGGGCCGTTGGATTTGGTTGATTGTGATCTGACGATGGTCGGGCGGAAGAGCTGTGCAGGGGGAAATGAATGGGAATTGAAGGGGGACCCAGGGGTTTAATCACAGGGGTTTGGGATTAGTTTAGGGATTAATCACAGGTTTAAAGTGATCGGGCCGGACTTAATGAGGGATTAGGGAATCGGGTAAGGTTAATGTTAGGATTAACTTAGGTTTACCGGGATTAGCTAAACCAAGTAATGTTATATAGGGATAAGGGGTAGTTTATATAGTTTTTATTAAAACTAAGGGTTGGGGTATTTAATTAAGGATTTATTTTATCTACGAAAAAAGGGTTATAGGGGAGTTATATAATAAAATTAGTAATTAATATGAAATGAGCAAGTAGAGTGAGTTTTTCCTAAAGTAAAAAGGCCAAGGGTATGCGTTTGCGCATTTAGATTTATACTTAGAATAAAAAGGCTTTTAGTGGGTTTTTAAGTGGAAAGGGATTTATATGGGGGTTATTCACTTTTCCTAGGTAAAATGTGTTTAACCTTAGGAAAAGGGGTTTTCTTAGGGTGATGAGGGGAAATGGCTTGTATGAAGGGGAAATGTTTTTATGAAGGGGATTCTAGTACTTGTGTCCATAAGTCATAAAGCTGAAGGTCCGGTCCCTCCAAAAGTTAGAGAAATGCTCTGAGCCTCTTTGACTTGTAGGGTTAAAAGTACTTAGAACATACTTTTGGATAGGAAATTAGTAAGTAAAGGGGAAAGTGAATGAGGGGGAGTTAATCATATGAACTTGTAAACCTTTGTTTTTGCCTTCATAATTGACCATACATGTTTAAAGATGTATTTAAGCATGATGCATGTGTTTTGATCCAATTGACTTCGTAATTCAACAACCTTTCTTCTACTTACCCATTTTTTACCTCTAACATATTTTCTTCATTTCTTAGGGTGCATCTAGGCTAGCAAACCCTTATTCATCTATTTTTCTTTTGAAAAGTAATCTATCTATTCTAGCCTTATATCATCCAAGAGCTCAGATTAAGCTTATGAGCTCCTTTTATTTTCTCTACCTAACTATGATCTGCCAAGATTAAACTGTTTAGTCAGATTTTATTTTCTAATCTATAAACATGAGATTCAAAGCATGGATTAACCAAGATTAAACAATTTGATTACCATGGATTGTGGCATGAATAACAAGTTGTACACAATCATTATTATACATAAAAGTAAATAGTAATGGCATTTAGACCTGCACACTTTCATGGTCTTTTTGTTTTTGGGGTTCATATACTTTCATTTTTTTTACCTTTTTTTATTTCTTTTGTCCTTTGATTTTTCTTTTAGGACATACCTTCTTTACATTTTTTATTTTTTATAATATGGATTTGCAGAAAGCAAAGGTATGTACAATATTACAAGACTTAACTTTAGTCATTCAAAATTATGACACCTATTGGTATAGGAACCTAACAGGTGGTAGTCTTTATTTTCTGACATTCATTGATGATTATAACAAGCAAATATGGGTGTATTTTCACAAAAATAAATCAGATATAAAGAGTTAAAGATTTAAAGAGTTCAAAGCAGAAGAAAAAAAGCAGAGTGGAAAGCCTTTGAAAGTACTTAGATTCGACAGAGGACGAGAATACAACGCCAATGAATTCAAATCTTTTTTTTCAATAGCAAGGAATCATCATGCAAAACACAACAAGATATACTCCATAGCAGAATGGAGTAGTAGAAAGGAAAAATCAGTCGATCATGAGCATGGCTAGATGTATGCTTCGTGAGAAGAAGTTGTCAAATAACTGTTGGGTTGAAGCAGTTTCGATAGCAGTGTATGTTCTCAACAGATCTCCAACAACTAGTCTCCAAGATACAATACCTCAAGAAGCATGGGATGGTAAAAAGGTAAATGTATCTCACTTTAGAATTTTTGGATCAGTAGCATTTTCACATGTTCCTGGGCAACTACGAAAGAAGCTTGATGATAGGAGTGAAATATGTATTTTTGTAAGCTATAATGAGCAGTCAAAGGCCTACAAACTTTACAATCCAGTTATCAAGAAGTTTGTTTTAAGCAGAGATGTTAAATTTTTTGAAAATAAATCTTGGTTTGATCATGTTGATGAAGCTTCAAATCAGTCTTTTTATTCACCGCAGCCACCAAGATTGCAGGTTCAAGAAGATCTATACCATTTTGAAAATGGTACATCTTCAAGCAGTGAATCCACCAGTGATCAACATCTTCAGAGGACAGTCAAAAAACAAGAAGCATCAGAGAAATATATGAGTAGGAGCATGAGTTTGACCATCAGAATATGTTTGCATTTCTTTCATCCCAACCAACCCATTTTGAAGAAGCAGTTAAAGAAAAGCATTGGGTTGATGCAATGAACTAAGAAATTGCTGCCATAGAGAAGAATCAGATTTGGGAATTCGTTGATCTCCTAAGAGACAAAACCAGAATTGGTGTAAAATGGGTATATAAGACCAAGCAAAATGAAAAAGGAGAGATTGAGAAACATAAGGCAAGGTTGGTTGCCAAAGGATTCTCACAACAATTTGGTGTCAACTATGGTAAAACCTTTGCTCTAGTAGCAAGGTTAGACATTGTCAGAACCATTTTATCCACAACAACTCAACACAAATGGAATGTTTATCAGCTTGATGTAAAATTTGGTTTCCTAAATGGTATATTGCAGGAAGAAGTTTATGTAGAGTAGCCTCCTGGTTTTGAAGTTCCAGGATAGGAGCATAAAGTATACAGATTGAAGAAAGCTTTGTATGGTTTGAAACAAGCTCCAAGAGCTTGGTATAATCACATCGACACCTATCTCATCAAAAGTGGTTTTTGCAGAAGCAACCATGAGCCAACTTTGTATACCAAAACTCATGAAGGAAAAATTCTTATTGTATGTCTTTACATAGATGATCTTCTTTATACATGAAATATGATGTTAGAAGACTTCAAAGCAATAATGCAAACAAAATTTGATATGACAAATCTAGGGGTCATGAAATACTTCTTAGGCATTGAAATTCAACAATCTGCTAATGGCATTTTTGTTGGTCAACAAAAATATGCCACTGACATAATCCAAAAGTTCAAAATGACCAATTGTAAACTAACTAATACACCAATTGCTCAAGGCACCAAACTGAGCAAAGAAGATATAGCACCACCTGTTGATCCCACATTGTATAAAACTCTAGTTGGTAGTTTATTGTATCTGACTGCGACTAGACCTGATATCATGTTTGCAACAAGTTTTGTCTCCAGGTTTATGCAATCACCAAAGATTTATCATTGGAAGGTTGCAAAAAATGATCTTAACGTATATTGCAGGGACCATAGATTATGGTTTGTTCTATACACATTTTGAAAATTGTTCACTTTCAGGTTATGCAAACAATGATTATGCAGGGAGTTTAGATGATCGCAAAAGCACCTCAGGGTATGCTTTTTATCTTGGAACGAATATGATTTCACGGGCCTACAAGAAACAATCAATTGTTTCAATATCTTCTGTAGAGGCAGAATATGTAGCAGCAAATTCAACAACTTGTCAAGCAATGTGGTTGAGATGATCATTGAAAGATCTATTAAATGTTCGAAAGGAGTCAACTCCTATTTACTGTGACAATAGTTCAACAATTTCTTTATCAAAAAATCATGTTTTCCACAAAAAGAGCAAGCGCATTGACACACGTTTTCATTTCATCCGTGAGTTTGTTAATGATGGAGACATAGTACTTGGTTTTTGTGGTTCCAAAGATCAATTTGTAGATATTTTCACAAAGCCATTGGGAAAAAATGTATTTGAATTTCAAAGAGAACAATTGGGCATTGTAAGTGTCTCTACTTGTAACAATTGAGATTAGGAGGGGATGTTGAGATATTAATCTCACCGTCTGCTAGGTGTCATCACATTTGATTCTCTTTTCTGCTAGGTGTCTTAGACAATTCAACTTTACTAAAGTTTAGTCGAGGTCTATACTAGTGATTTATTGTTGATGTTTTCAATGTAATCTATTTAACTATTTTGAATATTGAGAAGAGCAATCTCTGCTCCACTTTTTCGTTTTCATTCTTTGTCATGCTCTTGGTTCTGTTGCATTCCAATGATGTCTGTCAATTGACATTATTAACAGACATATTTTAGTTAATTATGTTTAAGGTGTTGTTTCGGACTGATTATTTGGAGAAACACCTTAATGTAATAGCTTGTTGGAATTGGAGCTAAAAGATCTACAAGGCGGAATAATAAAAAAGGGCTTTGGGTGGCCAATGTGACCATAGAGGCGAAATATACATTTTCCAGCATTAAAAGTGACTTTAATTAGTTTGTAAAAGTCACTTTATTAAATAAATAAAAGAAAAGTGCTTTAAAATATTTAATTGGAGGGAAAAGGTAAATGAGTTATAAAAAAAGTGAAATGAGGGGGCCTCTCCTCATTCATTTGTACGTTAGTTTTTGGATAAAATAGCTCTGGGAGAGAGTTTGGAGGAGAAGCTTAGGGTTTTGGAGCCCTAGCCGCTATCGCTGACTGTAGTGTTGAAACTAGACACCCTAGTTGGATTTGAGAGTGAAATAACACATATTTCACTGTTGAGCTTCAATAGAGAACAAGATTTCTGAGAAATATTGAGGTACCCGTGTTCTATCAGTTGATTTTATAAACTTATTGGGTATTTTCTATTTTATTCTTTCAGGTTGAAGAAAACCCATCAGATGCATTGAATTTCTTAGCCACTTGGGGTTCGATTCGCTGAAGAAAAGAGTGACAAAGAGGCTGCCATGTAGTCTTTTCAGTGGACTGGTTCCAAAGACAGAGTTCCTTATTTGTTCACTGGCAGATTCAATGAGAGAAGAAAACCCAACTCCCTACAAGTGAATCTGGTCGAGTTCTGCTTGGTTTCTGAATCGAATCCCCTTGTTAAGAAGAGGGTTATCATTATATTGTTCCCTAGACGAGTTCTGGAGTTAAATGAAGTTGAGCTACTCTGCATTGGAGCCATAATCTCTGCCAAAATCCGTGCTGAACATGTGTATGTTGATGAAATAAATTTCTGACCCATATATATCAGATTTGTAGCTGAGTTTGTGTTTCTGTTTGGAGACAAACATTTATGATTTTTTGTCAGTCATCTACAGCAAAGTGTTCATTGATAGACTGCTGATATTCTTCGTCATATTTCTCTGATATTGCTACAGCAAGCCGTTATTATTGGTATGTACCATTTATGAGTACAATATAAATTATATATTGATGTTTGGAAGTTTCTTTTTGGTACTTGTCAGCACTGTGCTCTCTCTTTTGAAATTACTTGGTAAAAAAAAAACTGCACCTACAGCCTAACTGTTTGACGAAAGGAGCGGTCATCTACTCATATGTTTCTTTCCCATCTTGATGATACAAATTCATATCAGTGGGATGTAAAATTTTTAAGTTTAATATGAAATATATACTACTGTTTGGAAGTTTTCGTTTGATTTACATTTGGCACTGTGTATGCTTAATTGCAATAAAATACCAAAGAATGCACCTACAGCCATACATGTGCAAATTGTTTGACAAAATACCACACTGAATACTCAGTCAAAACTTTGAAAAATTAAGGAAAAATTCTAAGGTATTTTTAAGGTGTATCTTACAGTGGTATCAAAGCATTGATCTTGGCTCAGCCGTGGGTTATTTTTGAAAAACCAAGTTTGAGGGCTTTATTTTGAAGGTGCCAAGATACAATTGTTGGGTTTAAAGGGCAGATTATAACAAGAGAAAAAGAAAATGCTTCCAAGTCAAGAAGAACTATTTGCCAAAAAATTTGAAAATTATAACAAAACCTTTGCAAAGGTGATAGAGCTCATGGAAGCATGGGTTTCATCAAATGCAGCAAGTAGAAAAAGGAATAGCAAATCCAAAGTTGAAAAGGTAGTCAAGGACCAGGAAGCAAGGATTGAAGATGAAAACCATTACCAAACCTTCAAACTCATTTGTTGCCCCACAAGGGGGTGATGGGTCCTCCCAACATATTTACGTTTCTAAATCGGTGAAATTGAAAATGTCCATTTGCAACTATGAGTCACCGAACCAAGAGTCACACAATAAGGAGGATACACAACTTTCTTCTAGCATCCCATTGCATATTGCCAATCCACAAGTTCACTCCATTCCATTGAAAATAAAGTTATCACATACTCACCCCAACAAGTTGGAACGAGAGTTTGGGATGAAAGGGAATAAAAAATTGCTACAAAATGCTTGTTGTCACTTAGCGAGATTGTTGAATTAGATGATTGATACAAAGAAAATCATGAGGCTACGACAGTTGATGATGATTCCGAAGGGGTGTGCAAAGATAATAATACACAGGCAGTCAACAGTGCAAACTTAGATCCATCAGTTGATGAGGTAGATGTTGCTCACAAGCATACCTATGCATTTAACTTGGAAACCAATTGAAGATGAACGCAGACAAGATTAGGGCAGCCATGAGGCAATATGATGATGCACTAGTATTGGTGACAGGTTATTGTTGGAGAAGTGCAATGGCACATGACAGTTTAGGAGGAGAGCCTTCACTTGTAGATTTTCAAACCCTTAGGAAGGCATTGGTGGAGATGAAATCTAACTACCTATACCTCCTTTTAGAGAAAGATCACCTACTCATGCTTACTGAGATATATCATGTTGTGCTAGTAGGGAAAGAAGAGGAAGTCAACAGGGTCACTTATGAGCTTGAGATTTCCCAAGAGTCCTTGAAGAACACTCAAATGGCTCTTCAAGAATCAGAGTTGCAGGTTGACCAATTTTGTATGGAGTTGAATTGTGTACATTCTTCTATGGCAACTATCACACAAGAGGATTTTAGGGACACTCATGATTTGATGGAGGAGCCTCTTGTGATAATGGAGCGCGAGGAGCACCTAGATGAATTGGCACT
Organism: Pinus taeda; assembly: GCA_000404065.3. Lineage (NCBI taxonomy): Eukaryota > Viridiplantae > Streptophyta > Pinopsida > Pinales > Pinaceae > Pinus > Pinus taeda. Next base: position 92,533 of record APFE031639537.1, on the reverse strand, counting down.
TCCAAAGAGGCATGTTCTAGAGGTCTCTGATTATACACCCATGGGATGTGGATACAGATATATTTCACATGAGGATACATCCATCTGGGGTCCAACTTCGATTGACATGAGTGGAGTGGATACTAGATACCCTAGTTGGCATTGGGATCCAGGAGGGCTTTTCAATCATTTACTAGGTGTGAAGAATGACTATGGCATTGACAAGGTGATTGATCCAGTGACCAAGCACTCACGTTCCTTCACATTTCCATCGAATTTATGGTTATCGCTAGTGGTGAGTTGGTTTGATGCAGGAGTGTGCAGACTTTAGGAGATGTCTTGGCACATTGTTCCTGCATGGAGTTGCAGGGTGGTTAGCACGCCCCGACGGGAGTTATTTAGATGGGATGGAATTTGTATGACACCAGATAGAGCAGTATATGGGGATGATGATCTTCCATTGGTGTAATGGGCACAAGAGCCATGGAAGTTTGGCACAACAATGACATCCCCATTAGCATGTGAGAAGTCATGCCACTTGGGTATACCAGGATAAAGGAGATATGGCTCACATCAAGGTGGGTCCACTAGTAGGATGGCAGATACATTGGTGCATGTGGGATACTAGACAGTGTAGGGTGCATCAGCAGCAGGCGATGATAACCAGTGGGGTTTAGGGATATGTCGTGGTGTGCAGAGGAGTACGGTGATGCATGGTTTTATGTAATGGTGTGTGGTGCTACATAGAGGGATCTCGAAGCATTGCTTCTAGGGAGACAGATTGATCGGGACATAGGACATACCAATGGCCCTGACTTACCTAAGATCGATGAGTGGATGGATAAGCATCAAGGAGCATTGCATTCCATGAAGTTTGATCTTCGATTGGAACATCACTTGATTAGAGTCAAAGAATAGGATTCTCACAGGACTACCCATGGGTATCCATATGGGTTCTTGATCACACCTTTAGGATTGACCCATGCATCACTTTCCAATCTGGCATACTCTTGCAGAGGCTTTTGTTGTTTTTCTTTGATCCTCTCATCACATATAACATGACACATGGGGGTCACCTGAGATAGTTGGGTGAGACACAATGCATCGTGGACAGGAGAATGACTTCCCATTTGAGGCATATGATCGGAGCGCGAGTTGACAGATACAGGATTAGAAATGGTGTGACCCACTGCAGAGGCAGTGTATGTTCCGCTCCTGAGTACACACTTAGGGAGATGATTGGGAGAGAGTTGCATGACACACCTTCAACATGACCTTTCGAGGCATTGTACAAGCATGGGGCACAATGGATGATAGGCGCCTTTTATAGGAAGGCGTGTGGGCTTCAAGCAGTAATTGGGTACATCACTAGGAGACGGGATAAAATAGTTCACCGTGTGATTAAGTAGGAGCAGGGCATTTTAGCATGAAGCAGATTGATTCATGATACATGGTGTCCATCTATTGGTTACATACATGGATTAGTGATGAGGCACAGATGGGCATCAACAATTAGCAGTACTTCTTCCCAACAATTAGTTATGATTAGAGTGGCGCAATGCCAACATGGTAGTTTCCTTTTGGGATTAGCATGGGACCCTAGCATTACAGGGCTTGACAACTCAACCACCATTATGGGTGAGCTAGTCTTTATAGGGGAAGACACGGATCTTCCATGGGACTTTAGTTTAGCAGAGAGTGTTTCACTTCTTAGCGATTCGTTGATGGTATCAAAGGAGGAGGCAGGGGTTAGTTCATGTGGACGAGGACTTTTCTCAATGGGAGTTGGATCATACTTTCAAGAGTTAACTCGCGAGGTGCATGCGGTTGGTTTTTCGGTAGAGCAACTTCTTGAGGAGTGGGTCAGAATTTCGCATGTTAGAGATGCTCTACTTATTGGTAGTATGCAGAGGGCCTCTAGTGTCTATTCTTGTTGGGGAGTGAGTGTAGTGAAAGATGCTTCACGATGATTATGATGGTTTGGGACCCTGGTATTTACTTGGATCAGCTTGTGGAGTGGAAACATGTGATGGCATTGCTTGAGGACAAGAAATTTTGGGGAGGGGAGACTGTGATGTCCCCAAACTTTAGATTACTTGGCGAGGTGGTTAGGAGGGCTTTGTAGAGCTTGTGTTAGCCTGGTCATAGGGGCAAGATTACTCTATTAGTGGGCTTGGAGGATTTTAGAGGAGTTTTATGGGTGTGACTGGAAAAGCAACGGAACCAAGAGAAAACCGTGCGGAATTGATCCCGATGATGATTAAAAGTGACTTCAATTTGTTTGTAAAAGTCACTTTATTAAATAAAGAAAGGAAAAGTGCTTTAAAATATTTAATTGGAGGGAAAAGGTAAGTGAGTTATAAAAAAAGGGAAATGAGGGGGTATCTCCTCATTCATTCGTGCATTTGAGTTTTTGGAGAAAAGAAATCTCGGAGAGAGTTTGGAGGAGAAGCTTAGGGTTTTGGAACCCTTGCCGCCATAGCTGATTTTGGTGTTGAAACTAGACACCCTAGTTGGATTTGAGAGTGAAATCACACAGATTTCACTGCTGAGTTTCAATGGGGAACAAAATTTCCCAGAAATAATGAGGTACCCATGTGCTATCTGTTGATTTTATGAACTTATTGGGTATTTTCTATCTTATTCTTTCAGGGTGAAGAAAACCCATTAGATGCATTGAGTTTCCTAGCCACTTGGGGTTCGTTTTGCTGTAGAGAAGAGTGACAAAGAGGCTTGGACATAGTCTTTTCAGTGGATTGGTTCCAAAGACACAGTTCCTTAATTGTTCATTGGCAGATTCAATGAGAGAAGAAAACCCAACTCCCTGCAAGTGAATCTGGTCGAGTTCTGCTTGGTTTCTGGATCAAATCCCCTTGTTAAGAAGAGGGTTATCATTATATTATTCCCTAGACAAGTTCTGAATTGGAACCATAATCTCTGCCAAAATCTGTGCTGAATGTGTGTATGTTGATGAAATAATTCTCTGACCCATATATATCAATTTGGAGCTGAGTTTGTGTTGCTGTTTGGAGACAGACATTTATGGTTTTTTATCAGTCATCTGCAGCCAAGTGTTCATTGATAGACTGCTGATATTCTTCTTCATATTTCTCTGATATTGCTACAGCAAGCTCTTATTGATGGTGTTGACCCTGCCGCCCGCACCTACCTACCAGTTAGTGAGAAAAGCCTTCAACCCCACAAGGTGTGGTTGGTGGCAAGGAACTCAGAGAAGGGGCTGTCACACTGATCCCAACTCTCTCCGTTTTAGCTATCTCCTAGGCTAGCTAAGGGGGGTGGTCCCTAAATGGAAAGTTAAGCTAAAAGCTAAGATGTAAATTTCTAGGAGAATTATTAGAGTTAAATAAGATTGTCAATCTGAGATCTATAAACAAAACATAATATAAGCAATAGCCATTAACCATACGATAAGCATGAAACACATAGATGACCAGTGCCTTAAAACGTTGCTCTTTCAGAAATGAAAAGATTTTTATTTGTATTTCTTTTTATGCTCAGAATGAAAACAAATGCTTTTAAATGAAAGGAGAAAATTTGTTTTAACTTTTCAAAATAGAAACTAAGCGAAGGGCTCGAGAAACTCCCTCTTAAGTAAATCTTTTTGATGTCTTGTGTGATTGCTGGCTTGAACAGCATGTGGGACCTTCGATATCGTTGGAGGTGACTATTCCCGCCGAAGAAGTCCTCGCCCTCCAACAGAGCTGGCAACCTATCCCTTGAAAACACAGAAAACACTTGCAAACGAATTGTTAGTGCAAAAAGAGACTTGGCATATAGAGACCAAGTTGAGCTTGTCGTTCAACCGAGAATGGACAAGCTACAAAAGTGTACAAAATATACCAAGCGCAGGGGAGATTTGAGATAGCTGCAAATCTTTCCTCCCTAGACAATAGTGCCTTCAGGCAAAATGAAAAACAACTAGATAGCAAATGAAAATCAAAATGAATATCAAGCGATACAGGTATACCTCATGTACCAAAGCATGCACCACAAGAGAAGCTAGTAACCCCAAAGACTTTTATTTATTTATGTGAAAACTGAGTACAAAATCCGGCAGAGTCCTCGCCAGCCCAATAGCTCGTTCTATGATATTACAATAAGAGCCCAAGGCTCATATAAATAGGAAAATGGGAGACAATCCCAAGGCAAATTCCAATGACAAGTGGCAATCAGGTGGAGATCCCAATGAAAAAATGAAATGACAAGTGGCTTAGAGGACTGCTGTATGGCTGCCTTTGAACTGCTGATAACTGCTGTGTATGAGATTGGCTGGCTGTGGGAACATATGCATGTGGCAATGCTGATCTAAATGCCTGTAAATTTTGGCTGCCAATGAACTGCTGATAACTCACGTAACTGCTGTTGCATATGCCTTAACTACACCTTAATTGCTGTTCACGTGACTTGTAAACTGCTAATTGAACCATGTGACAAACTGCTGGTTGAACTGCTGCTCTAACTGCCTGGAATATACTATGTAAACAGCTGTGTAATTGCTGATTGAACTGCTGTTAATTTACTTGTGTTAACTGGCTGTAGACTGCGTACGGACATTGGCACATGAACTTTTCGGATGGCTGAGGTATCCACGTATATATGTGCTGCTGCCAACGTGAAATGCCTTTAAATCTGCGTTAAAGGCTGAGTGTGGACTGCTGTTTATGAGTGGCTGTTAATTGCCACGTTAACCTGAGTTGCAAACCACGTACATGCTCTTTGACCTGCCAACGTATTTCTGCTGTTCATGCCCACGTACTTACTGTTTATGCCCACGTACTCGCTGACTTGTTAAAACGTGTTAAACTGGGCCCACGTTCAATATGCTGTGTTGACTGAGCATACAACTGCTTTGAATTTTATTTGGGCCAGCGTACGGATTTCTTTTGGCATATGCGTATTTTATGTGGATGGCTGAGGTGGGGTGGGTCCCCTATGCCACTCACTAATGTTAACACATTTTTTAAATTTATCAACCTTTGAAAATAAATCAAAGTTATAAAAAATTTCCATTTGCCTCAACATGGTGCCTTTGACTTTGACTCTTTGTTGACTTTCTTTGACTTTAGCCTGAAACTTTATGCGGTGGGCCCCACATTGCTTGCCACATCACCCTTGATCCTCTGCTTGACTTCCATGTCAAAATTTGACTTATTTTGACTTTGGAAAAATTTTAAAATTTTTCCAATTATTCATTTTTTTGAATTTTTTCTTCATTTTTGCCACTGTCACTGGAAAAATTGCCTTTTGAGGGACTCTGAGTCATTTTTTTACCCCCAAAGTAGGCTCTAGGAGAATGCTGGGCCTCTGAGGATGAATTTTGACTGGTCATACGCCCCAGGCATCTCCTAATGCCACTTATTTATGCCTTTATACAAAAAATAATTAAAAAAATCCCGTTTTGCGGGAAATTTTTAACTATTAAAAAATCCTACCTAGACCTAGCCAAATTCCACGAAACTTTACGTGTGATCTAGTATGGTAACATACATCGACCCTAGACACTAATGTGTCAGTGGCTCAATCTTCAAACCGTCACCTCGGCTTTGGGGTAAAAATGAGTGAAAAAATCCAGAGAATTATCCGCCTCTGAAAAAGAAGGGATAATTAACCGGATAAAAAAAACACTCCAAGGTTTACTCGTTTGCTGATCGAGTCCCACATCCTAGGCCTGTTACAAATTCAAGAAACATCATACTAGCATCACTTATTACAATTCCCCGTAGGGTGTGGAATCTGGGTACGAAGAAGAAATATGATGAGAAGATAGAAGGAGAGTTAAAAAACTCTGTTGACTGATGACATCTGATGGTACAAGTGTCCTCTGGATCATCCTTGGGCATGGGGTCGTCACATAATCATCAGGTGCTACTCCAGTAGTCAACACCTCCCAAACCTTGTAATTCCAATGCTTTGTTTTTGTGAGGCCTTCTTCCTTGGGTCTTAAACAAGTTTTCCTAAACAAGGAAAATAAGAGGAGAAATGTGATTAGTATTTGATGCAAATAAAACTAGATAAATAAGGAAACCTAAAAATGAAAAATGGTAATAGGATACTTATATTTAGAGGTTGATGAGGGCTCCCTCCAAGCTTGAGGGATACCTATAACCTTAAAGTAAAAAATGTTTTTCCAAAATATGTTAAACCTAAAAACTAGAAAGCAAAATGAAATAGCAAAAGCTTAGATCAAAGGACTTTAGTAGTGTAAGTCCCTTAAATCCAATTCTTCGGGCTTAGTCTTCTTTGGAGATCCTTCTTCTGCTACATTAGCTTGATCATTGCTTCTATTCTTGTTCTTTGGATTGTCAGGGCAGTCACATCTATAGTGTCCCATCTTATGGCATTGGTAGCATTCTATCTTGGACATATCAACCTTCTTTCTTGACCCTCTTGACTTCTTGGAGTGTCCTTTCTTATGGGAGGCGGAGTAAGCATTTGACACTTTTTCTTCTTGTGAAAATTCTATCACTGCAACACTTGATTTACTTTTCCTACTTATTCTTCAATAAGTTATTTATGAAATTCCTTCAATAAACATTTAAATAATTTTTTTTTGCATATATCACACTGCAATACAAAAACAAACACGTACAAGAATCAACACATTGACACGGATATTTTGGACAATAGTCCCCAGAAAAACCCAATGTGGGAAAACCGGCGCAGCAAGGGAGGATTTTATTATTCAGCAATTCTTCAGTACAACAGGGTGCCAAACAGGCTTACCCACAGAGAGAAAAAATACTCCAGCACTTCTCCTAGTCCCAGCATCAGCTTGGTTGACCTCTGCGTGGCTCCCAGACACTTTGCATCATCCCTGGGCCTCTCTGCATCACCCATGCAAGCCCTCTAGTGACTGCGCAGTTTCTTGCTACCTCTGCGTCTGCCTAAAATGCCCTGCGTCTGCCTCTCCTGCCTCAGTGCTGGTCTCCACTGGCTGATCCCTTCTCTCTGTTCCGTACTTGCTGCCTCCTGACTGCTCACCAAACCACTAGTTCGAATTTCTCAGCTAACCCCACTCCAGAAATTGAACTAACTGGTCTCCCTCAGTGTGTCCTCGAAGTGACCCTCAAGCCTCCTCTTATACTTTTCTCGTTGACAAATCAACGGCCAAGATTAAGTCCCTAATCAACAGCTAAGATTAACTCTGGCTTGATCCCTGACTTTTGGACCCTTCTAACACAGTTTTATATTAATTCACATTAATATTTTATTTTCCCTAAGTTTAGACTTAGGGACTCCATTAAAAATATTAATTATTTTAATATCTCCCAAACTATTTAAAATCTGCCCAAACCATTTATGGGTATTGGAGATCTCTTGCGCTTTAGCCTCTCCACCAATTTTCGTGGCTAGAGTACATCCGATGCTACCCCAAATCAACACTTCTTCGTTGTTGGATATTAAAGAAATTCTCATTTCTTCTTGGGTGCAAGCATTCCACAATTGTTCAAAGGTGGAAGCTTCTTTCCAACTATTGAGACCTGAAGCAAAATAGCTCCAAGTAGGTGGTAATCCCAATAGTGCAGTGATTACTAGCTCCTTCTCTAGTACTGTTTCATCTATGGTTTGTAGTTCATCTCTAATCCTTGATATCCTTACAAAGAAGGAAGCCATAGTATCATCCTTTGTCATCTTTGCAGTCCTTCACTCATTCTTCAAGCTTGCTACTTGACCAATATTTTTTATAGTAAATAATTTTCTCAATGCTTCATACATTTCTTGAGCATGGTCTATATTGGAAATGTATGGGACTAGATTGTCCTTAATGCTTTCTACCATCAAATTCATAGCCAATATTTCCAATTCGCTATACTTCACCTTGTCTACATCACTGGATTCTTCGGTAGGTTTCTTCACCTTCCCTCTGACCACATCCAAGACCTTGTTCTTTTCAAGAATGAGGTCAATCCTCTTCTTCCAAGATATGTAGTTTGATGCTCCTTCCAACTTGTTCTCACTCTTTAATGTGTTAGACATTGTCCTTGAAGATAGTGAGCTTCTTCTCTTATAAGAACTTCTTATATGATCCCTAGATCAATCCTTTAGATTCCTTCTAGTAGATGCTCAAGACTGCCTTTTTCTTCCTTCACCTTAGCTCTAATTCCATGTTAGAAAATCAGAAAGGCAGAAAGATTTTCTTAGATAGATAATTACTTGTGATTCATTTATTTTATGTTCTTTTATCTTTTAGTTCGTCAAACAACTATCAAAACAATAACACAAGGACAACAAATGTAGGCGGATAGCCAGGGCAAAACCCCTATCTAGGGGAAAACCCAGTCAACAATTCTTCTTTCAATAGTTTCTCGAGATAATACAAGACTCTAGACCCAGACAAAGATTCCCTCCACACCAAGTCAACCCTCAAACCTTCTTGCAGATGACAATACTTCACAAGCAACATCGACCCAGTAGCAGCTTCGACCAAGCAGTAGTAGCAGCAACAGTTTCGACCAAACTTGGAGAACTTCGATCTCCCTTGATACACCCGGAATGAAGTGAAACTTGTCCCAAAATTTCGATTTTGAGCCCTTCTATCTTCCTCTAGAAACTCGCACTTCTTTCCAGCTTTTTTTCCAGTCCTTAAACAATTTCGCACTTTTCCAACTTCTAGCTTTAGAGATCAAACTATGTGAGAGAGAATGAGATGCTTCAAATGAATTCGAGTTCATTGTAGTTATAGCCCTTCTATGAGGTTGAATTACTTGTCTTGAGGCCGACTTGATTTTCTTGAGGCTGACTTGGTGTGGAGGAAACTAAATTCATTTTTGACTCAAAAGTAATTACTTTTACATGATCTGAAAGCCCAAGAAGGGTCTCTTTAAATGTACAATGACTCTAACGACTCAAAATAAATCTTAGAAGTACTCAATGGGGACTTTGACCTAAAACATGATGACCCAAGCATGAAACCCATGCTTTAATAAGTCATAATAATAATAAATAAAAAATTCTTCATTCTTTTGATAAATACATCTCAAATACATTTATGAAGACCGAACCTAATTACAAATTTCAACGAGAGCAGCACGAGGAGGAGGAGGAAGTGGAGACTGTGGGAGCATCAGCGTTAGCACCATCTACTATAGATATAGGAGTGCACAGCTCCATACCTAGCTATCATTATTTGACATTAGGTGCAGAGTCAAGGCCTTCTATTGTTAGGGACAAGCCTAGCAAGCAACCCATCATGTTTTCCTATAAAAGGGGGAGAGGGCACTGATCTTAGATAGCTACTTGCTAGTTTGATTTAATTTGCTACATATAACTCATGATGAGGAGATACATTTATATATGTGATGTTATTTTGTATTGGTTCTCCACATTTGAGCCCTTGATTAGACAATTATCAGGGATCAGCAGGATTTGGTATCGCCTTTGATGTATCATTTTTATTTTACATCCACTACATCATATATATCAGTGCTTTCTTCATATTTATGTGCCAATGTGTTTATTTCATGTTGTTATTGCTTTATATGTTTAAAAATATGAAAAAAAACGAGTATATTATGCATTTTTTATGTTTGCCGATATTTTCGTCGATATTGCCAATGAGATGTTTTGAGGACCCTCACCGATATTTTGTCGATACCGATATTTTCAATATTGAAAATAACAATAATAAATTTTTCTTTCTCTTTTCCATCAAATATATAAAATTAAGAATACATAAGATATTATGAAGACCAAACCTAGCTACATTTTTCAATAGATCTAGGCTTTAGAGGCCTTGATCTAAAAGACCCAAGCCATCAAATCTCAATGCCAAACCTTAAGAAGGAGTCACTAGCCCTAGAAGGGCTAAATCACTTAAAATCTTGGTTTTCCATAAAGTTCTTTCCATCTGAAGTTTCTTTGCAGGGTGATAGTTATTGTTAGAGCTTATTGAGGCTAGTTGCAGGGGTTTCTAGGCCTTTGAAGCCTAGTCGCAACCCTAAGTAGCCTTATTCTCGAGAAAACTAGGGGCAGTTAAATTAGGTGATTTCTCGTTCTTTGATAACTATTTGTGATGTTCTTTTACTTAACGTGATTAGTTTCTTCTTTCACTTGATTATTATTGTTGTTCTTATCATCAAACAACAACCAAACTATGAAGATCAAATGAGACAAGAGGACACAAAATGTAGGTTGCAAGCCAGGGCCAAAAGATCTCCTCTTGAGACGAAAACCCAAAAAAACTCCCCTTCTTTTAGAACTTCAAATGACGAATTCCAAGAACTATGACCCTTGACAAAGACCCCTCCAAGACCAAGTCAAACTTCTACTTGAAGCACTTCCTTGTCACAAAGTCAACCCATGTTAAATTTGCCTTATAGCAGCTTCCACTTCTCCTTTGACCAAGATTTCTGACCTGCAACTTCGGCCTCTCGTACCTACAATTTTCGGCCTCTCGCAATTAATGTACTTCGCCTGTGTGACAGATTTGGGGCAATTTCATCGATTCTTTCCTTCGCTTGGAAAGTACTTTATTTCTTGTTAATTTGGCTTCCTAAATTAGTCTTCTTGGCACCAAAAACAAGACTTATTGATGGCTCTATAATTCAGTCTACTTGCAGCAGATGGATGCCCTAATTTACCTTGCACGTGTGAGAGATTTCAGCCCCAAAACAGTCCCTTTTAATCCTTCGCTCCTTTTGTCTTTCCTCTTCCTCGTTGGCTATTCCTTGTCTTTTTGTGCTTTATGATCGAACTTCTTGAGCTGAATGAATGTCCTTTGAATGAGGTCGAGAGCTTCTATTTATAACCTTCTTTGAGTACCCTAATAGGACGACTTGTTCCTCCTGGTAAGCCAACTAGTTGTAGCACCGTGAGAAGGTCTTGGAGGGTCTTTATGACTCTTTACAAATTTCTTTACATGATGTAACATGCCCAATAGGGTCTTCCATATATGACAATGACTCAATTGACTTCTTAACTCTATGAAAAAACCCTAGAAGCACTCAATGGGTGCTTAACCTATGACCTTGAGCATGAAACCCATGCTACAAAAAAATAATAATAATAAATTTTGCTTTCCTTTTACAATATACAAGAATCAAGAGTACATTTCATATTTATGAAGACCGAACCTAGTTACACATTTCAACACTCCCTCTTAACTAGGGAGTTATTCATAATCTATACAAGGTACTTGGATATTCTCATATTGAAGAATTCTCATAAGAAGAGTCGGATTGGTAAGCCATCTCAAAAGCTACTTTCTCGGCTTATACTAGTGCATCTCATCATACCAACCAACATTGCCACATAGCAAGGCCTTGTCTAACAGTTCTATCTCTCCACAAGATCAGAGCAGAATGCTAGCGAGACAAATGACTACTAGACACCATCATCATTATCCCTCAAGGCACATACTATTGAAGAATCTAGGGCAAGTGTAGTTAATGTGATTCTTCTAGCATGATAACTACTTGTGAGGTATTTTAATTTTTCTTCTTAGCACATTCTTCACTTGTTCTTATTAGAGTGTGTCTTCTTATATTCATCAAATAGTTACCAAAAACAAAGAGACAAGAACACAAGATTTTGGCTTTCTTCCAGGGCCAAAACCTCTCCCTCTCGGAGAGGAAAATCTGCACAAAATTCTTCCTATAGAGATTCCAATTGACGAATACCAAAACCATGACACTTGACCTTCTAAGCCACTCCAAGACCAAGACACCAATCCTCTTCTTTGTCACTACTGAGATCATCATCACTGTACTGCTGAGATCTTTATTACTACTGCCATCACTGAGAACATCATTGTTGCATCTTCATAGAGATCTTCACCATATCAACGTGGTCATCATTATGACCTTGTCTTTGATAGTGCTATGATCAAGACTATTATGTCAAGAACATCACTGTGTCAAGTATGTTGATAAAGTATTAAGCCGAGATAGTATGTATGCTGAGACAGTGTGTGTCACTATGAGGAATATTCATAAGGTATGTCGAGACTATGATTGTATGTTGAGACAGAGATCCGAGACCACCTCCATTACACCTATGCCACAACTATACCTCTGTGGCATCCATCCAAAATTGTCTCACTGTTTTTCCACCCGAACTGTGAGGATCTCAGACCTGTACCCTGTAACCATCAAGAAGTCACAGAGAATCCAAGTCTTTGTCCTCACCCAAAATTGCGGACGAGTCTGAATTGTTACCCTCCTATAATGCGGATTGCAGTCCTATACCCAACTGAATCATCTCAGAGAAATTGTGAGTTCCTGTTCTGCTCTTTTGCAGTGACCCTAGTTGGGTATATATAGTGGTTATGTCTCCATTTTGAGCCGAATTGACCAAGTGAATCGTTGTGTCTCTTATATGAGCCGACATGACATTTATATTATATATATATATATATATAATATATATATATTATATATATATATATATATATATATTTTGAGGCTGACAAGATTGTTCTCTTCATCGTTTTGCTTGTTGTCTTCTTCATGAGGATTATGCTTGTCTTGGAGGCTAATCTACTAGGTAGACTCATATAGATTACATATATGCTCAAGAAGAGCTCTTTGACTCTTTGACTTTCCTAGACCTATGAAATGAGCAAGAAACTCATTCTTATAATTTGCAAAAATAATATTTCTTTTTCTTGACAAGTACAAAGATCAAAATTACATTTGTAAATATCGAACCTAGTTACACTTTCTTCAACACATACCCCACCCGGGTGTTCAAAGGGTATATCGTTTTAGAAAAATTCATGTCTTGGAATAACAAATCCTCAAGGAATTTCCTCTTCGACTACTCTTGCCTATCAGATGCCCTACCACATGCTCAAAGAGTATCGAAATCAATCTCAGATGCTTACCCAATCCTCCATTCTTTATTCATAACATGAAGACAAGAATGATGTATCTATCTCTCCTTCTCAACTAGGGCGGATATACTCATTCCTACAAAAGGAATAAACTCAAGATCCCTCTTAACTAGGGACTTGCTCAAGCTTCCTCTCAACTAGGGACTTATTTCCAACAGCGTCTATTTGTTCTATGGTGGAGATCATGATACTATCAGCTGCTTGTAGGTCTCCTCTTTCTACATCATGTCATGAACTTCATATGCTTCATCATGGAGCCTTCTTCAACATTACTTTATTGTAGGGCATCGGCCATCTTCTTAATCACTTTCCCTTCAACTAACCATAGTGTTGAACCAATAGTCATGTCCTCCCTCTTTTCATCAGAAAGTGATCTTCTAGTCCACATATGGTTTTTCTTCATACAACAACCTTTTCCAAGTCATGTTTCTTTCAGGATCTTCAATCCAATCACGAGTACTAGTTGTAGGTGACATCTACAACTCTCTTTTGGTAGCCCTATTTCAACCCAACTAAATGATTTCAAAAATTAAAATGAACATCAAACCAAAATTACCTTTTTATGATGGCCTTTTGTCTCGACATTAGCTTCATGCAATATCAACATCCTGCACATGAATGATTCCATCTCCAAACATTCAATACCAAGGGTCTCCTTCTTTTTCAGACTTTATCAGGGTCTTCATACCTTCTCCATGGAGATGTCATAGCTAGTTCTTCTAGTTATCGGATGTTAATCATTTCTCTTATCTTACGTGACTATAGTTGCATTTTTCACAAACTCTTCTTCTTTTCTTCACATATTGCATTCCTCAGGATCTTCTTTACATGGTTCTTTCAACATAGGAACCACGATTATCAACCACCTCATATTCTATATGAGGTGATATTATGTTGATTTCATCATAGCAATATGAAGAAGAGTTCCAAGGCACATTGTCTACATGCCTTCACGCAACATTCTAAGAGATCCTTCTTCTCCATGAGATAGAGCATTCAACCATGCTATTTGCAACCATATTATGACATGACATTATCTATCTATTACCATATATACACATACCTCTTCCTTCTTTTGGTCATCTAGACTTCCTTCTAGTAGCTTCCTTTCTTTGCTTGAAGGTGAAAGTACTTCAACCAACTTGACATGTTGCATACATTTGTCATCATACCATCATCCTTCCAAATTGTAGATCATACTATGTAGATCATCTATGTGCCATTTGCTTCTTCCAAGTTGAGGGGAACCTTCTTATAAAAATTCCAATGGAGGATCGTGATGATCCTCAATTTGTAAATGCTTCATTTTAATGAGTGATGTGACAAGCTTTAATTTTTCTATTCTTGCTAGATGGCTTTCCCCAACCATCCATATTGCTACTTTAGATAACCTTCCATGCCATGAACTACTTTCATTCTATGATGACTGCATTATATCAATTTCTACTTCGATTTTCCTTTCATGCTTCTATAATGATCTCATGAGCTATTTTTTGCTATAATCATATGCTTCTAATATGATGCCATCTTCTAATATGATGCATCTTATCATAGTTACAATGCTTCTCATCATGACTGCAATCTTTAATCATAGTAGCGGTCTTTTCATCTCCTACTTCTACTTGCAATGTACCTAAAGATAAAATGTGTGAGAGACCTTAACAGTGAAGATCTATCACTTCTTCCTTCTTGGATTTCTTCTCACCAGGTTCTTCTACATCCTCAATGACATGAGCTTCATTAATTTCCTTCCTTCTCTTGTTTCCCTTCTTGAGTTTAGGACAATCTCCCCTGAAATGCCCATATTCCTTACATTCATAGCATTGGATCTTTGACCTATCGATCTTCTTCCTTTTTCGAGGACCAAACTTTCCTTTTCTCCTAGTCATGGCAGCATAAGCTTGAACTTGTTCATCAACATCGCTCTTTCCCTTCAACCTAGTTTCTTCAATCTTAAATAATGACCAAAGTTTACTAAATGGAGTGACTTCCTTCTTTCCATAGATACTTGATACAAAGTTGCCCCATTCATCACGTAGTTCATTGAGCACAACGGTGGTCATCTCTTTATCAAACATTATTTCTCCTAGATCTTGTATTCGATCTCTTATTTGTGACACCCTCATAAGGTATGAGGCTATCCCTTCTTGTTAAATTATGGTATGTTCTATGCTAAGAGCAATTTACTTCAATTCTTCTTATTAGCCCAATGTCAATTTCCAGTATAGCAATCACATTAACATGAAAGTAAAATGTTGATAGAACATAAATCAAATCAACAAAGGACAAGCCAAGACAAGAGACACAAGATGTGGCACTAGCTAGGGACAAACCCCAATGCGGGGAAACCCTTTGATCAATTCTTTTATATTCTTCAACAATTCAGCAAAGAGAGAGAGAGATAGTACAATATCACAAATTTGTGATTTACAACAACGGTAATGAATACCCTCGAACAGCAATGTCAACGCTGATCAATCAGCTCCAAATTTCCTCAAGACAATCTAGGAGAAATCGGTCTCTAATAGCAGTAATAGCAGCCCCAAAACAGTGAATGTAATAAGATCAAAACAACAGCCAATGCTATAGCATATTGCAGCCAACCCTAACCAGTCAACATTGTCACAAATGTACCCTCAAACAAGTCAACGCAGGCTTGTCCAGCACTTCGACTAGCCTAGGAGAGGCTACCCACACAAATCCGCAGTCAATGCTACCTATACGTTTGTCAACGCAGTCTTTAACCACTTGCTGCACCTTCCTGCGTCCTCTCACAATAACTACGTCCTCTTTTCCCACGTGAGAGTTGCGTCCTCCTTCCTTTGTATACCCAAGAGACAAGGAAAGAGAAGAGATGTGTGGATGAGATGAGTGAGCTAATGCCTTAAGGTCTCTTCTATTTATATGCCACGTAGGGGTTGATCTCAGGGTGTGCAACACAATTTTACTTGCTGGCCAACCTTGACAAATTGTCAAGAAATACAAATAAATTCATATCTCCATGAATACATGTCGGAACCGGATGATTGTTAGATCGATCCTACACCTCTCGATGAGACGAATCCAAGAAAAATATCAGCGACCATAAATAAATTATAAGATGACTCACATGGAGTTTCGCCCTAATTGCCAATTTTAACACTCCCTCTCAACTAGGGAGAACTCCATCTACTAATCCATCTGACTGTCGGTACTATCTCTGCCATCAAATGCACTGCTCTGCTCTGCTCTTCTCTGCTGAACTATGAAGAAGAAGAAATGATCGAGAATGTATCATACCATCCTCTACTGACCCGAAGTCAGTCCCAGATAAAACAGTGTCCAATAGCACTCTTACTAACCCAAAGTCAGTCCCAATGAAGAGAGTGTGTCATACCACTCTTACTGATCCGAAATCAATTCCAAAAGAGAGTGAGTTATATCACTCTCATTGACCCGAAGTCAGTTCCAATTGATCCCAGATCAATGTCATCCTAGAATAGGGAGTACGGTAGATACACGATGCATCCATCAGTATTACTATGGTCCCTATCCTCATTTCCCTACTCATTAGCCAGATAAGAGGTACTTCCCATGAGTCCTAGACTGCATGGGTAGGATGTCTCAGTAGGAGAAGGATGAACCATTCTTCCTGCCTACATGTTGCCACGGGGTATCACAGAGGAAGGCTAAACCATTCACCCTATACATAGCGCACCACTAGGGGAAGGTGAGTCACCCTATGGTTGCTTGTCGCTCCAAGAAGTACCCCAAGCCCCCCGAAGCTCCCAGAGCTCAATGTATGCATCATACAAGACCATCATAAGACGGTCTCTCCATGACTCCTAATCGTTCTCGAAAAGTCAAGAATTTGACCTTTCCCAGGGGCTTCATCAAATGTCGGTGACCTGCTCATCAGTCCCAATATGATGGACTTGGAGCCTTATTGCTCCTCGTTATACCATATCCCGATAAAGTGGTATCCGATATCGATGTGCTTGGAGCGATCATGAAATATGGGATTCTCTGATAAATGAATCCCACTCTAGTTATCGCAGAGGATCACGGTAGTATCCAGCGTATGTCCAAACAGCTCACTAAAGAGCTTCCTCAACCAGACAGCCTCATAGGAGGCCATACTTGTAGCAATGTACCCTACCTCAGCGGTGCTCAAAGCCATCGACTTCTGCTTCCTGCTCATTTGGGATATTGAGGCAGATCCCAAAGAGAAGCAGCACCCGGAAGTGCTCTTTCGGTCCACCACACTACCTGCCCAATCAGCATCGAAATATCCATGTAGCCTCACATCTCCAGTAGTGTATCTCAACCCATGAGTGATGGTGCCCCGAAGATATCTCAGAAGATTCTTGGCACAAATCCAATGTGAGTGATGAGGCTCAACCATATATTGGCTCAATGTGTTGACTGCAAAACATATATCCAGGCAGGAGTTCACCAAGAACATCAATGCTCCTATGAGTTGACAATACTCAGAAGCATTTCCCAAAGCAGGTCCAGTAGTACTACCACATAACTTCTTGAAGTTAAGCTCCATTGAGGTAGTCACGGGCTTGCAGTCCACCATATCGAATCTCTCCAATATCTTCACCACGTATTTTCCTTGAGATAGGAAAATTTCTCCTGGCTTTTTCCAGACATCCAGCCCTAGGAAATAGTGCATCAGTCCTAGGTCCTTCATCTCAAATTCAGAAGCCAACTCCCTCTTACATTTGTGAAGTAATGGTTTGG
The DNA here is from genome assembly GCA_000404065.3 of Pinus taeda. Lineage (NCBI taxonomy): Eukaryota > Viridiplantae > Streptophyta > Pinopsida > Pinales > Pinaceae > Pinus > Pinus taeda. The sequence goes on along the minus strand of APFE031639537.1, from coordinate 74,973 downwards.
ATCAACGTCACTCATAGTGAATCCTAGCTTCATCTAGTAGTTATCGATCCTCTCATACCAAGCTCAAGGTGCTTGCTTCAGCCCATAGAGACTTTTCTCAACCTGCATACGTGAGATTCCCAATTATGGGTTGTTCCACATAGACTTCCTCTTTAATTGAACCATGCAAGAATGCGGTCTTGACATCCATCTTATATAGGTTCCATCCTTGTGAAGTAGCAAAGGCTACGATTGAGCGGATGGTGGTGTATTGGGCAACAGATGCAAATATCTCATCATAATCCACACCTTCCTTTTGAGAGAAGCCTCGAGCAATAAAGCGAGCCTTATACTTTTCAGCACTCCCATCGGCTCCATGCTTTATTTTGTAAAGCCACTTCGAGGTGACAACTGTTTCGTCCTGGGGTCTGGCGACCACATCCCAAACATCATTCTTCAGATGAACTCATAATCCTCATTCATAGCATCCTTCCATACTTGATGATTCACGGCTTCTTCGAATGATGAAGACTCATTTTGAATGATGGTGCTCATAATGGTCAAGTATTCATGATACCTGGTTAGCTTCTTACTTTCACGGAAAGTCCCTCTGGGTGCAATATGTCCTTTGGCATCATCAAGTGTCCCTCTAATCCATAAGGGCCTCTTCCCAGAAGAGGAAGGCTCTTGCGGAGGGGGATCAATAGGATCCATAGGTTCTTCCACATCGGGCATCGTCTCATCTTCCTTCTCATCCGGCTTCCTGGAGTCAGCTTCTTTATCTTTCCTTAGAACAGGAAGATTGTCAACCTTGCTAAGAACCATATCTTTGACAAAGGTGACATCATGACTTATTTTGACTTCCCGTTGACCAACCACATAGATTCTATAGCCCTTAGAATTTTTGCTATAGCCCACGAAGATTCCCTTCTTTCCAGATGCACCCAATTTGTTTCTTTTCTCTTTGGGCACATGAAAATATATGGGATTTCCAAAAATTCTAAGATGAGAGACATCAGGTTTCTTACTAGTGAACATCTCTTCCAGGGTCTTGGATTCCAATGCTTGATGAGGGCATCAGTTTTGAACATATATGGCGGTATTTGCAGCTTCAACCCATAGAAACTTTGGAAGCCTTTGATCATGGAGCATAGATTGAACAACTTTCATAATCGTGCGATTCTTCCTTTCTGCCACACCATTCTGCTCAGGAGTGTTGGTGTTATGGTCTCCCTCTTAATGCCAGCTTCCTTGCAAAAGTCATGGAACTCACTGGATTCATACTGAGTCCCATTATCAGTCCTTAAGATCTTGATCCTCTTCTCAGTTTGATTCTCGATCAAGGCTTTAAGTGACAGAACCAGGAGAACACTTCATCCTTCTTTTTCAATAAGTATATCCAAGTCTTGCGGGAATAATCATCTGTAAAAGTGAGATAATATAGATATCCTCCCAAAGAGTTCACAAGCATCATACCAGATATGTCAGAGTGAACCAACTGCAAAATGTCAGAGGTCTTGCTATGGCTAGAGGGTAATGGTCCCCTTTTGAGCTTTCCTTCGGCACATCCCGGACATACACCTTCTTGCTCTACTTTAAACTCTGGCATCCCTGTCACCATCTGTCTCACATCGGGTAGAGCCTTATAATGAAGGTGGGCAAACCTCCGGTGCCATAGTTCACACTGTAGAGTTGTGTTGCAAGACATGACTCCCAACAGACTTCCTCCAACTTGATATAAAGAATCAACCCGAAACCCAAGAGTGAAAGCATCTCTAAAATTCTATTTCCACACGCGTACCTTGCCATCGATGAAGGCCACCTTGTAGCCTTTGTCTTCCATTACCGAAATGGACACCAAGTTCTTCTTGAGATCAGGTACATATAGGACTTCTTGCAAATGAATTGTGTTACTCTGATTTAATTGAAGAGCAACATTCCCTACACCCTTTACGGGATAGGTGGAATTGTCTCCAAGAATAATCTCCAAGTTTGTCTCCTTCTCTATCATATTAGAGAGAGCTTCCTTGTAACCAGTGAAGTGCCTTGAGGCACCACTATCAATAAGCCAATTTCCCAACAAGTCTGAAGGAGAAGTATGGAGATGGTTGATATCAGATAATATTCATCTTGCTTATTGTTAACAACATTTGATTCACACCTAGAGTTCCTTGCTTTCTTGGAGGGTTGACCACTTCCTTGATTTCCCACATTCCTTTTTCCTTTGCCGTTGAATCTACCATTCCTTTGATTGTGGTTGGAGTTGCCCTGGGAGTGATTTTGATCATCGTCATGTGATGAGTCCTTTCTATTTGGACACTCCCTCGCATAGTGGCCAAATTTATTGCAAACGAAGCATCTTCCCTTCCTTCCACCCTTCGATCCGGTCTTTCCTTTGAAGTGACTTTTAGACCCAGAATTATTTTTGCTTTTGGCATGAGAGGAGAAAGCAGTGGGATTGCCTTTGCTTGAAGGCATTTCTTGCTCCACCATCCTTGTCTCTTCTTGAATGCATCTCGCCATCAATTCCTCAAATCCCGGAATTCGATCATTGTTGAGAAGAGTGGTTCTAAATACATACCATTCGGATGGGAGCCCTCCAAGGGTAGTGATGGTTAGTTCCCTGTCAAAAATGACTTCTCCAATTGATAGGAGATCATTCTTGATCTCAGTGATCCTTAGGAAGTAGGATTGAATATCTTCATCCTTGCCCTTCTTAATATCCTTCAACTTAATTTTAAGGAACAAAACTTGATTTGCATCACTAACTTTAAACAAGCTTACCAGCGTATCGTAGATCTCCTTGGAGGTGTTCAACTCAGAAATGTAGGCCACCAGACGTTGTCAATTGAGTCCCAAATGATCTTCTTCCCTTTGACTTCACCCGTAATTCTACCCCTCACATGGTCCAACACTTGTTGCTCTTCCAACGTCATATCAAGATACATCTTCCATCCGTGATAATCAGATTTCTCACAGAGCTTGTCTTCGGTGGGGAAGTGTGATGAGGAACCCATGAGGCCTTTTGACTCTTTCCAACTGTCTTCGGTGATTGCTCTTGCTCTTGCTTGGGCTTTGTCTTCACCTCAGCTCTGATACCATGTTAAATTAGAGTATGTTATATGCTAAGAGAAATTTACTTCAATTTTTCTTATTAGCCCAATGTCAATTTCCAGTATAGCAATCACATTAACATGAAAGTAAAATGTTGATAGAACATAAATGAAATCAACAGAAGACAAGCCAAGACAAGAGACACAAGATGTGGAGCTAGCCAAAGACAAAACCCAATGCAAGGAAACCCTTTGATCAATTCTTCTATATTTTGTGATTTACAACAGCAATAATGAATACCCTCGAACAATTATCTCAAGGCTGATCAATCAGCTCCAAATGTCCTCAAGACAATCTAGGAGAACTCGGACTCCAACAGAAGTAATAGCAGCCCCAAAATCAGTCAATGTGATAAGGTCGAAACAGCAGTTAATGCTACAGCACACTGCAGCCAGCCCTAACCAGTCAACGTTTTCACAAATGTACCCTCCAACAAGTCAATGCAGGCTTGTCCAACACTTCGCCTAGCCTAGGGAAGGTTGCCCACACAAATCCGCATTCAATGTTGCCTATACGTTGGTCAACGCAGCCTTTAACCACTTGTTGCACCTTCCTGCCTCCTTGCTGCCCTAACTGCGTCCTCTCACAATGATGCCCTAACTGCATTGTTAAATTGGCAACTAGGGCCAGACTCCATGTAGGTCAGCTTATTTATGGCAGCTGATATTTTTATTGGATCCCTCTCATCGAGAGGTGTAGGATTGATCTAAAGATCATCCGATTCCGATAAGTATTTATGGAGATATGAATTAATTTTGATTATGGAATTATTATCAAGCCGACCAGCAACTTGAATAGGCTCAGAAGCCCAATAGTCGTGTCTATTCATCATCTACGTTTTAGTATAAATATATAGGACTTGAAATCATTTGTAACACACATCCTCTTCATGTGTTCTCCTCCTCTGTCTTTGGGTTTTCGGTGAAGGAGAGAGACACTAAGAGTACGCTGGGCTAAGTGGATGATGCCCTAGCAAGGAAGACGCAGTCATGTTGTGAAGATGAGATGCCCTAATCCTCTACGCTATCAAGGAAGACTGCCCTCATCTATACGTTGTCCCAAGGGTGACCCTAACCGTAGTAATGAGGCTCCCTAACTTGTTGTTTTAAGGATGCCCTAACCATTAAAAAGGGACAGAACAGCGTGATGTTTTAGGGCTGTTTCTAGGTTATGTTTGAGGACCGAATTGCTGCGAGGGGAGGCTGAGACAACTCCCTAGGGGGCCGAGGCTAGGAGAGGCTGGTTCAGCCCGCATGGAGGTGTCTTGGGTGCAAGGAAGGGCAGCGTATGATGTTGTAGGTGGGTTGCAGGTCCTAACTCTCTTTGGAGGGCAGCGTGGAGCTGTTTAGGGGCTATCTATGCCCAGGACAGCAGCCAAGGGTGCCAGCACCTCTTCAAGAGTAGGCCGCAGTCAAGGAGGGTTGTTTTGATGGCTGATCAAGAGTTATTACAGCAAGCAAATATGCCCTAACCAGTCACAGACATTACAGCAGTAACTCAGACTTGGAGCAGCAATTGTGATGTGTGTTGGATCCGTTCTTTGGGTCAGTTTGGATCAGATTGTTGGGCAGTCTGGGAGCCAAATTGGTGGCTTGACATAACAGCAAGTACATGGTGCAGCAGTCAAAGGGCAGCATGATAAACAACGGTGATAGAATGGCATACCTGTAGCAGCCCTATCACAATGAACAGCAGTGATAGAATGACATCTGTTAGAACAGCATGATGATGATGATGCACATGGGTATGGGCAGCATGATGATGGATAAAATCATGGACATGGGCAACATGATGATAATCATGATTAGTGCAGCATGGTGCAGTATGCAGTGGTACAGCAAATGGACGAGATGCAGAACAATGATAGGTGAAGGAGTCACCTTGAGAATCAGTTGAAGCAGAATGTCTTCAACTGATCTCATCATGATATGAAATGATCTATGCTAAATCTAGATAAGTCAAAGTATTGACTTCTGTTGTAAATGTACTCTCTCTCTCTCTTTCTCTGCTGAACTTTGAAGATAGAAGAAGATTTGATCAAAGGGTTTCCCCACACATTGTGGGGTTTGTCCCTAGCTCGCGCCATATCTTGTGTCCTCTTGTCTTGGCTTGTCTTCTGCGTTTTATATTTATGTTCTATCTGCAGTTTATCGCAATGCTGATGTGATTGCTAACTGTGAAAATTTAAATAAATTACTCTAGCATAGAACATACCTAAACTTAACAAAAGATTATATGTTAAATAATTTGATTTTTTTATTTGATAGTTTCAAATTTATGATGCTCAAGGGGCTTTGGATTAATGGTGAATGGGCATTTCGTTAGGGTGCTCCATGTGAAAAAGTCACTTATTCAACTTCGTCATGGGTGTTCACTCCACTATATATATATATTATTATATATATATATATTATATATATATATATATATATATATATATATATATTTGTGTGTGTTTCTTTGTTTTTTAAGATATCATCGTGTATATATGTAATTATTTATTTTTTTGTCGTGTATTATTATCTCACAACAACCTTTTGCAATACAATCCACTATGAGTAAAGTTTAATATATTTTTATTCATGTGCAATTAATAAAAAATAATCATTTTTTTAATTTCATTAATATCTCGTGAACATAATTTTTTGAATGAAGGAATCAAAGACATGAAGAGAGCAAGTGACTAGGGTTTCCTAGTTATCGTGACTCCTCCTTGCTTGTTGCATATCTATATAGTGGGTTGCATGAGATTGTGGCAAATTTGGTGTTGTGTCAGAGATTTAGGGTTTCATTTTCAGTTGTTGTGGCTCATTTGGTTGTTTACAATGGCTATACGTAGAGTGATTTAGTCTTCGTGGCAGATCAAGAGTTTATGATGTTGATTTGAGGTTTCAATTTCGGTTTTTTACTGCCCCAGCTTGTTATTGGCTTAGCTAATCTATTCTCTCAACCAGTTTTATTGAGTTCATTGCTTGTACAATGGGTGGTTCTTCCAACCCTATCATGGTTGGTCATGGTTTTCTAACCCGTGGTCAATTTGTAAAAAGGGAAAATACAATTCCTTCTACTGATTTGTGGTTTGTTGTTTCAGTGAAGAAGAACATTAATACCCTTAAGGAAGAGGATTGATTGGTAAGTTCACCAAACTTTGACCCATTTATAACTTTGCTTTATAATGGATCTCTAAAAATTGTGCAAATAATGAGCCCATTGGTACTTTATAATGTGTAAACAGTTATTATGTTTTTATTTTTGAAAGAAAGGAGGACATGGATTTGATCTACAAATCTAAGCCCTATTTATTGGTTCTAGGGGAATGTTTCTCACCCCCTCGACTTTGGATTTTTGTAATGTCCCAAATGGGATATTATGCTAAATTTGCAAAAAACTATCTCAACCCAAATTTCACCATTAAATTATCATTCATCTAACAAAAGATTGCAATGTAAAATAAAACAAACAGAGCATTGCAATCCAATGACACAATGAACAGGAAAATTATCATCTTTTATTATAATGGATAAACTGGGGTAACATGCATATACAACCAAAATAACTGAGATGAATGTTGGCCTCCAAGATAATCTGTTGCATTGCACCGACCTCCAAAATTGAACTGAACTGCCACTACTAAGCTCTCTTGTGAATTCTGGATGAATTCACCAAGGGGAGATGGGTGTTTGCCCAATCTCACTAAATCACCCGAGGGTTTCCGTCTTAGAGTTACTGCTAAAGGGGAGAACCAGGTTCTCAAACTCACATACAAGAAGAAATAACAAATACAAGATGTCCTCCAATAGCCTCCTCCTCCTCTTTTATAGATCTGATGGACCCCTCTAGAACCTCCTATTTTATTATTATTTTAATCAGGGAGCACTTTCCCCTGTTGAAATATGACATTAAGAATATTCCAATTTAATTTGTCCTTGAATTAAATTGTGAATTAAAATCGAATTTAGTCCTAACAACTACTTGGAAATAATTAATTAATTAATTTTAAATTAATTAGTTGGAGAAATTCAAGTTAGAAGTGTTTTTGAAGTCATGCAAGAGTTATCCCTTAAATTAAGGAGATAAGATTGAGTTATATTTGAGTTGTAATTAGTTAACTCAGTTTACTAAGTTAAGTCCAGTTAAATTAGTTCCAAACTGGTTGAGGAACTAATAGAGAGTTAACAGTCAATTGATGCATGCATGCACTCAACTAGTGCTACTCCATTAACTGAAGATTCCCTCATCAAAAAATCATGCATGTCTATTATGAGAAAGAACCAATTGAGATTAAAGTCAAGGACACTGTACTATTAGTTTCATGTGTTTTCTCATGGAGAAAACTCATGCATGCAGTCAAGGATAAATCCTTGAGGATTGCGCAGTTTTGAAAGGAGGTCATTCACTTGGTAAAAGGCAGATCATCCACAAGGAATAATGCAAGGAAATAGGAGCTTGGAGGGCAGAGAGGAAGGCTGAGAGTGTGTGAGGATTGTACTGAGAGCTGGCTAGCTTTGAGAGCTAAGGCTTTGTATAATTCCTATGTATTTCCACCATGTATGATAATACAATAGTGTGGGGTTTTTTAATTGAGGCTTTCCCCAAAGTATTTTCATGTTTATTGTGCCATTGATTCTTCTTTTTCTGGTTATATTGTTAAGCTCGATATTTAAGCTTCCACAAATTCAGAATAGAAGTAGGTTATACTATTTTTCTTTGATTTATATTACATTATCAGGTTAACCTACCATCAAATTTTCTACATGGTATCAGAGCTGGATTTGTAGAAATTATCTACATGGTATCAAAGCTAGATTTGTAGAAATCTCTACATCCCCATGATTACTAATTTCAAATGATGACCCCTCATCAACCTTATAATTCAAATTAAGACTAATAGACCTCTTTTGACACACATATTTACAGTGACTTGACCAATTTGAGTGTTTTATATAAATACCTCTTAGACTATGATACTTGGTGAATTTATAGAATAGATCTTGCAAACATACACCTAAAATGAATAGTCAGACAAACACACTTTGATCCCTATATTATAGGACCCTAACAATACTCATAGGTCATCAATGCATAATTGTTCACTGTTAGCATTACTTTCTTCAGATGTTCATCAAGGAGGTTCACTACCCTCTCATACTAGTTGTAACAAACACATATTAGATCATGCATTCATATAAACCATTCAATAGATTGTCAAACCATGGATAAGGTCAATCAAAAGAGCACATCATGTAATAAGAAATATACCATACATGTAACCAACATTTAACCAGAATGAATCCATGACAAACTAGTCATATAATCACACAATAAACCAAAAATTATGTTCATTGATCTAACACATATTAACATATGCATAGTGCCAACCAAGTCAGGGACTTCCATGTACCACTTGGCCATAGATTGCGCTGAACCAAATATTTCTTCCATCTAATCACTTATGCCATATTCCAAACATGAATGTGGAATCACATGGGATAAATCAAAACATAGCCATATAGGGAATCTAGAGGAAAACACCCTCCACCCTCATACCACAACGATTTCACCCAATATTGGGTCTAGAAATCACTAAAACCAATAAAAGCTTGGATGCCTCATAATTTCTTCACCATAACCTGAGGAATTTTCTTGTCTCCGTCCACCTGTCAAGAGCTTCACGGAGAAAACCATCTTCACCATCAACCCTTGGGATTTTCTTAAGACCACCTCAATCGAGACCCAAAATCTACCGACATTCCAAATCTCAACCAAATAGGGAACCCAATACATCATAGATATCTAAGAAATGGCATAAGGAAAGGTTGTACATAACTGTCAATCCAGTCAAATCCATGATCACGAAAAAAAATAACCAACAAACCAATCCATAAACAATGCATCATAATTCCAACAAGAAAAATCGAACATGCACACAGTTGCCTACATATCCACAATTATTCTTTGACCTTGCTTGCTGTTGTCCAAACCTTCCTCTTGGATGCCACATGAATTCTTCTTGCGCTCCTTAATTCCCTTGCTTTTCTCTTACTTGTGTCGAAGTACTCTTGTGTTATATCCTTTTTTGTAGTGTTCTCTCCCATTTTCTCCTTGCTTTTCCAAAAAAGAATGCTAGATTGTTCACTCTCCCATTTCTTTTCTTTCTCTTTTTTCTTTTCCTACATTTTCCCTTACATGTATATTCTTTTACTATTTTTATCCTTTTCTTGTCTCTTCCTCCTCTCCACCTATTGAAGTGGAATTTATTTCATTTTCCTTTATTTCTATTTCATTTTTGCCTCATGTCCTTACTAGTCTGTAGTAAATAATTTGCCATTTATTGCCCTTTTCCTCTTATCAATGCCAATTTCCATAGCCAATAAATAATTAACCACAAGTGGATCCCAATGTAATGTTTTTCCCTTCATTAAGCTTGGAATATGTGTCCGATGACCTTGGTTTTATTTTTTCTTTCAAAATGTCCATACATCATTTGATTACATGGAAATTAAACCCAAGGTTGTTATAGAAATATAGAACAATGCTTGGATCATGCTAGATATTTAAGATCAAGCACGGTGTAGATGGAAACATTTATCTTAGGAGGGAAAAGAATAGGAGGATAAATTCACTCCTATGGCCATGTATACTTATATTAGGTCCATTATCTCATTATAAACATAGATGAGATAACAAATCCATCAGTTGGATGTCAAGATGGCATTCCTCAATGGCGAGTTGGAGGAGGAAGTATACATTGAAAAAACAAAGGGATTTGTAGCACATAATAGAGATACCCATGTGTGTAGATTGAAGAGATATTTTTATGAGCTCAAGTAGGCTTGTAAGGTGTGTTATGAGCACATTGTAGAATCCTTGTATGACATGGGCTTTGTGAAGAGTGAGGTGGACGCGAACCTCTACTACTTAGTGGTTGGGGGTGAGGTTCTCATTCTTGCCTAGTAACGTGGATCCCTTGTTTCTTACATATTCACTAGGGCTAATTGACGATTGCAAGAGGGATATTGCAACTAAATTCAAGATGAAGTATTTGGGGCTTATGCATTACTTTTTAGGCATGGAGGTGTGGAAGACAGATGGTGAGATTTTCCTTGGAGAAAGGAAATACTGCATCGAGATCCCGAGGAGGTTTGAGATGGAGGATTGGAGAGGCATGTTGACATCCATGATAATTATTGGAGGAAGTTAGACACATCCATGGAGAAGGATATAGACCCCACCTTGTATAGGTAGTTGATTGGATTTCTTATGCAATTTTTCAACACCATGCCATATATATCCTATGTAGTAAACTCTCTTAGTCAGTTCATGGTGGAACCAAATAGAGTGCATTGGACAACAACTAAACATGCGTTGAGGTATTTTCAAGACACTATTGAGTATGACATCATACGTGTTCAAGGTATGGTGTCAATTTGGTGGGTTGTACTAAGGTAGATTGGGTAGGTAATATAGTGGATTAGAAAATCACTTCAGGATGTTGATTCAACACCGGACCATGAGTTATCTCTTGGTACATTTGGAAGTAGAAGTTTGTGGAATTGAGTTCTATAGAGGCAGAGTACATAACAACGAGCATGGATACATGTGAGGTGATATGGTTTTAGAAGTTGCTAGTAGCCTTGTTTGGTTAGAGGGTAGAGACAATGATGATAGATTATGATAATCAGAGTTGCATCAGGTTGTCTGAGAATCAGGTATTTCACGATATGCCCAAGAAAATATACATCATGTACTACTTCATCAGGGATTGTATGCAACACATGACTATTTAGCTACAATATATACCCACAGATGATTAGGTAGTTATTGACGAAGATTTTGGGGAAGGAGAGATTCATCTTCTTTAGAACAAGATGGGTGTTATGCAAAAAACCTTCGTCACTAAGAGGGAGTGTTAGTTTAGGTAGATTGGACAAGTGTTCTAGTCTTAAGTGGTGTCCATGAGGTTAAGAAACACAATGGATTGATTTTCTCCAATACCTAGATTTTTTTTTTAAATGAGAAGTACCTTAATTAAATTAATTAGCTAGTTTATTAATTTTCCTAAGTCTTACTTATATAAATGGTTTAATTAATCAAGATTAATTGAGGTAAATCGACTTTCCTCTAGTGAATTTTAAAAAAGTCATTTGATGGGGTCAAGATGATCTTAGTCATCGATTGAGATTAGACCATGGCTATTGATTTCTCAATGAGATTATAAGTGGAAATTGATGGGAATTTGGAGAACGCATTAGAGACACAAATTTGTAGTGATAACAAGGGTGCATTGATAGTGTGGAGGACACCAACAATGGGGTTTCAGGAGGAAAATTGAGGAGATAATTTTTGAAGAAATTCTTCACGAAGATTCTAATTGTTCCATGAGAAGGAAGGAGGCTGCATTATTTTATAGGGAGGCTACATTAACTAGTGTGAATTAGCTAGTGTGAGTTGTTGGGCAACAAATTTATTTCCAATTACCAAAGACAATTGCTAGAGGAAGTGCAAGTTTCTCTAGTGAGTTTCTATAGGTAGAAGATATTGGCAGAACAATTTTTTAGAGGCAGTGTGAATTCCAGGAGAGCCTTTGTCCATTTTCAGTTTTACCAATGACTGTTGTTGGAAGGACATGTGAATTGCACAAAGGAGAGTTGATTTTGTTGTACAGATTCGATTTAGCTAGTATAAGCGGAGAAAATATATTGTCAAAGCTTTGTTAGTGAGAGGCAATAAGTCTATGTAATTCGCAATTGTTGAATATTTATTAATAATATAAACCCTCATCTATTGCACTACTTTTCCCCACACAGTGGTTTTTCCAGGGACACTTGTCCAAAAATATTAGTGTTCATTATTTGTGTGTGTGCAATATTTTCTTATTTCTTATGTTTTTTTTTTTTGTAAAGTTGCAAAAGTGTTTTATTCAATATTTGATGCATAAAAATTGCAAAAGACAAATAATTAATTTGATAGGAGAATAATAGCCAATTAACTACAACAATTTTAAAAATTTCACAAAGCAGTCCATAGCCCCCCCTGAATTCAAAGGTATTTGTTATAGGTTATTTTGTCTCATTTGATCAATCAACCTCCTAATGGGATCATTCACATCCTATTCCCCCCTTTACATCATCATTTCATAAATCCCTATGAATGAATCTCTCATTCACCATAATTTCTACCTTGAACTGCATCATTTGAGCTAGTTTTAGGACCAATGTCACACCCTGGCCTCTTGTAGGACAACGTTCACCTACATGTTGCTCCAATATGGCCTGCGGTGATCACCTACAGGTTTCTCTCCTTGCACCTGCGTTGGTTCTAGAAATTTAGGAAAATGAGAGAGAATCTTGAAGCCTCCATTTCCAGAAGCTTCCAAGATATGTTGTAACCATTTACCTTAGATAAAAAATTCGATCCTATCCTATCCTACCTTATAGTTTCCATCCCTTATCCTTAGATCTCATCCTCCGATCAAGAGTGGATCTAAAACCTTATATTGGTAATTGGATAAGAACTCCCAACTTACCCTACTCCTTTATATATTTACTACCATCCATATGAAAGACATTTCATTTTGGAAAGTGATTCTACCCTTATGATGTTGTTATGAGAGTGATTATTTCATGCATTTAGGGTGATTGGAGGTACACTTTGTGACAAATTAAGGACAAGTCAACAACTTCGATGAGATCTTCTACAAGATCAACACCTATTTATGGTTGTAACTCACTCCATTTATATCAATACAAAGAGTTCTTTTGTTTTCTTATGTGTGATGTCGTTATTTCATATATTTCAATACCATGTCAATCTATTGAATAATGTGGATAGATTATGCTACATAAATCTCGTAGTTTCTTGGCTTGTGTTGTCTAGTTGTGAAAGTTCTAATTTTGGAAGTTGGAGCTAGGATTAGAGAATTCAAGCCAAAGAAGGAGAAAAACATACGACATATTCCAAGTAGTTTTCTTCCCCTCATATACTTTAAGGAAAATATTGGGTTCTTTGTCATTTTGTTGTTCTAGGCTAGCCACCAAACCTTGGGGAGATATTTCTATCCACAGTCATATATACGACATAACAAATTAGCTACTCTGCTAAGGATCAATGTATTCCCTTATTGGTTTCTTTTTCCATTGTGTTTGATTTACCTCTGTCATAGACCTTTGTTGCTTTAACCAACCAAGAACAAACCTAGGAAGTGATTGCATTGAGTCTTGTTTGTAATTTTTGTGTCAGAATCCTCTTTGCCGAGACCAATGCATCTTCTGGTTTGCTGATAGAGTGTTGCACCCCACCTGGGCCCTCTCTGTGCCTACGTTGCAAAGCATTGGTGCCTCTTCTGCACCTGCGTTGATCCCTATTTTTGCACAAAAGTGTCCTTGTTTGCTTAGTGTTGATTTGATCATCCTACTTCAAGCTTACCTTCCCCAAGTCTTGAGTGTCTTGTGGTCTCTCTAAAGCCTCCATTTGGAGTGAATTTGTGTTTGATTACCTTTGGTAAGAATTGGTTTTGATTTTTCTTTGTTCTTATCATTAGGTCTCTTGAAAAATTGTTTCATTTTATCATTGATTGCTTGGATGAATTGTTGTTCCAGTCCTCATTCTGAAAAGTGCATTTGAATCAATGATTAGAATTTACATCTTAGTTTTCCTCATTTTTAAAAATTAATTTGAGTTAAAATAAAAAATCGTGTGTTGGCATTTAGGGTTTTGCATTCATATTGATTTAGGAACAGCTGCATGAAAATGGAATTGCATTGAGCATCTTGTTTGCTTCATTTTTTGTGCTACATATTGTTTGTCTATTCCCTTCCTTAGCTAGATTTTCATTGCAGAGAAATATTCCATTTCCTCATGCTAGATTTGCATTTTAGGGAATTGAGGTGAATTTTTGGTGAGCCATAAAATTGAAACTTAATTCAAGATCAACTTAAAATTTACTGAATCAACCTAAGGAGCATTTGTAACATTAACACAAACAGATAGAGGTCTAGGCTAGATACATGTTCTGACATCGTTAAACGTAGGATATGTCGTTTTCTAGCATTGCATCCTAGAGGTGAAATCCCGTTCCACATATGTGAGTGTATAGGATTGTACTCCATGTACCTTCGAGTATATGGGTGGTACTCCACACACGTAAAGTATATGGGAATGCTCTCATCGAACGTTTGCACATTAGAAAACACTACTACAGATTGTACTCCCATGTACCCTCGCATATATTTTGGGAGTCCCGAATAGGTTGGTATCCATCCATAGGTAACCAATTTTTCCACCTTGTAAACCGTGATACACCGAACACAACATTAGGGGAGATTTAATGTCATACATTAAGTCCTTGGTTCGCTAAGGTGTATATTGCAATTCACATCTGCTTGGTAATCCTATATGCCTAGATTACCCTATTTTTGATTTATTTTCTTTTGCGTTAATAAATTTACTATGTAACATGTAACAACAAGATCCCCCACTTCGTCGTTCACATAGAATGCAAAATAAGCTTCCTCCCACCAGAGGCTACTCCTAGTCATCGTCATAAGCATAAGGACACACAAACTATCAAATTGGGAACTTCAGGAACCACTTCTAGTCCTCCTTCTAAATCCGATTGACCAAAATCATCTATCCCTTTAAGTACCGAACTGAGGTTATATCTACTCTTGTCATTGAAACTGACACAACCGATATTGAATTACTTGAGGTTATATAGCCTGACCTTCCTGAGTCAAAAACTTTATTTCCTGAGGTCATTGAATCTGAGGAGCCTCAGTCATCTTTACTTGTTACTTCAAGTGTTCCATCCTCCCTTCTATTGTCTTAGATAGATCCTCCTATTATATATCTCGGCCCCGACAATGAACTGCTTCCACCTGGACTTGTGAGTATCGAGGAGATCCCACAAGAAGAACCTCATCCATCTACTCATTTGGAGGGACTTTTTCTTTATCCAACCCTTCATCCTCTTCATCCTCCACCTCCTAAACAAATTCCTTTACCTGGTTCTTTTGACTTACCGGCAAATTTCATGCGGAAATATACATTGGGATTATTGACCATGACTGGAACTGATATGGTTTCCCAGCCTACATCTACCACTATGTTTGAGATGCCAATTGTTGCTTCCACATCTATTTTTTTGACACCACTAGAGGCACATCTGTATGCTGGCCCGTCCATCCCACCAGGTTATCAATCCTTATATGGTACCTTCTCTGGTGCATCTTCTTGTTTATGGAAATCCCGCATGCCATCCACTTCAGAAATTCTATATGGCGCTGCTCTTATGAGTGTTTCCAGCCTACGCCTTCTCCTCCTTCTACATCGATGGTTGAACAACAGGTTGGCCCTTATGTTAGTGGGAAAGGTGTTCTTCAACAACCTAACTATCCTTATGTTGGGTACCCTGCACAAGGGGGGAAATTTCCTCCATCATATTCTCCTCTTTTTGTAGGGGGGAAACCTGTTGTTGGTATACCTCAAATTGGAAACCCACATTATTATAGTCCTCCTTATCTTAGGATGACTGCTAATGTTTGCAAGCCTACTTTTCCCGTTCAACCTGGTTTGATGTTGGGTTCATTGTTTGCTTCCCAACCTATGCCATCTTCATCTCAGGTTCCTATTCCTCAATCTATACCTCAACAAACTCAATTTCATGTAACTCAACCTATACATGATACGATCACATATGAGCCTGTTCTTTTAGTATCTAGTACCTATCAAGTCCCACTTACTCAACCTTTACAAGTTTATTTACAATATTAATCATTTGCACAAGGTATTCCTAAAATTCTAGTAGGATACACTGTGTATAGTATGGCACAACATCAATCAAATCCTCTTTACCATGGGACAATGAAAACCCCATCGAGAAACAATATAGAACTTATCAGGGTATTCCTCAGATGCCTTTTCAAGGCCAAAAAATTCATGGTTATCCGGGGGCTGGTCAACAAGGTCACTCGTATCTGGCTATTTGAATCCTCCTTATTTTGGTAATTAGGTTACTTATTACTAGAACCCTCCTTATTCAAGAATGCAAGTTCCTGTTTCCCAGGCTATTCCTTCATATCCAAGTCATCCTCCACTAGAATTTAATCAACAGTTGCCTTTTGTGGCCACTCTCGAGTTGCCAGATTTGACTTGGCTCACCAATGATCCCATCACTCATTGGCCTTGGTGGCTAATTATTCCTACTAAATCTCCTTCCAACATCCCTAAATTCAATGGGAGTCCAGGAGAAGAATAGTCGACGCATATCATGACGTATCATCTATGGTGTTCATCAAACTCCCTTAATGATGATTCTATTTGACTTCGTCTTTCCAAAGAACGCTTATGGGTACCACTGCTAAATGGTATATTGAGTTTGTCAAAGCTACATTCCATGATTTTAGTACCTTAGCCACAACCTTCCTCAAACATTTACAGTTACCCATTAGATACGGAACTGGAATAAAACTATTAACCTACTTCAAAAAATCATATTCCACTCACATTTATCATCACATTCATGAGTGGAGGCGCTGTCACAGTTGGTCAAAAATTATGTTCTCGATCAATTGCTCATGGAATGGTTTACCAATTACCTATTTGAATCTATAACAAAATATGTGGCCAAAGGTGTAGTCATGACTGAAGAGAAAGTAATTACTCATGTGAAATATTTAGATTTGGTTTATACCCAATCTGGAGCACTCTACGATAATATACCAAATTCTCTAAGACCTTCAAATATTGTTCCTCCTCTTATGCCTAGTAAAGAATCTCATGCTGATGATGGCATTATTGGTTCTACCCGCATGGATACAGTGAGTAAACCATCTGATATTGCTCCACCTGCATCTGCTCAAAACCTTCAATCCCACCCTCTTGTGTCTTCTACTTCTGAGATAAATGATGTTTCATTTTATAAAGGAAAGTATAAACATCAACCTAGAAGCAAGAAGAAAGGAAAAGGTAAAAGAAGAAAGATCCATCTTTGTAGTATAAACAAACAAATTAGTATTCTGATGAGAAGCGAAAGCCTTAATATCCTTGCTTGATTTGTAATGAGAAGCACTATACATGTGATTGTCCTCACCATAATAAAGTGAATAAATTTCTTAAGTCCTCCACTTCTCCTATAGTTTTGAATGACCTATTTCCTAATCAAGAGACTCATATGGTTGCCCGAGACCCATCTTCCTCTAACATGGTTTTAATGATTTCCTCTTCAATGCTGAGATTTGATGTTTTGGTAGCTACTTGGAACAATGATTATGGTAATGAAAATATACTGAATGGTCATGCTACTGATCAACCTGCCAGTTTTGAACCATCCTTGTTAGATCCCACTCCACTGTAGATTCCTACAGAATTGACTATTAAACCTCCAAAGGGCATTATTCATAAGTGAACTTTCAACCCTTGTGCAAGAGCCACTCAAAATTATAATGTAGTTGAAGACTTGGCTCAGTCCCCATCGACTATGTTGACTCTTGAGGTGTTGCAGAACTGCCCCGCCCAAAAGAGGGCTTTAATTTCAAATATCAGATGTGTGGATCCATCAGATTCCAACCTTGTTATTTTCTCTCATGAAAACTATACCCCTCAGCTTCCAACTCAGTTATCTTTTATAATCCAAGTCATCATCCATGGTAAGAATATTCATCGTTCTATCATGGATGAGGGAGCCTCGACTTGCATTATGTCCATGTCTTGCTGGAAGGCGTTTGGTTCTCCTCAACTAAGTCAATCACCTACTACATTGAAAGATTTTGATGGGAGAACATACAAACCTTGTGGGATTTTGAATTCCCTGCAATAAATTAGGAGGAAAAACTATGTCCATAGAAGTTGAATTTATCGGCAGACCTCTCAACTATAATATTCTATTAGGATGTACGCTGGTTTATGCCATGGTTGTTGTCTTCTCGACTTACTTTTGTATGATCTCCTTTCCTCATAAAGGCGAGATTTTAGGCATAGAACATGTCACCTTTTTCGCCTCTGATTCACATGTTACTAGAAGTGTCCCTCTTGTGGGAGAAACCCTACAATCATATCAACATGTCAGAGTTGGATTGT
Source organism: Pinus taeda (assembly GCA_000404065.3). Taxonomy (NCBI): domain Eukaryota; kingdom Viridiplantae; phylum Streptophyta; class Pinopsida; order Pinales; family Pinaceae; genus Pinus; species Pinus taeda. Next base: position 56,805 of record APFE031639537.1, on the reverse strand, counting down.
TGAAGGATTCTTCACTTATGGGGACCTTTTCACTCCCTCCTCCTCTCCTTGCTGACAACTCATCTTCGATAACATATATCAACATGATATTGTCTTCTACTATCCTAGCCGATCCATGGATTCTACTGGATGAAACTGACATCCAAAGTTTTGGCGAACAAATTCTGCTAAGCCCCATTGAGCTAGATTGCGAAGCCATTTATTTGGTTTGTGTGGATTCCTCTTTTGATTCGCTTAATTTGGTAGAAATATCAATGGAATATGGTATATCCTCTGATATTTTCTCGTGTGTATTCCCCACCAATGAAAGCATAATGGAAATCGTGATTTTGGAAGATGCACTGTGGGATGAACATCACCATCATTCCTCATTACGTGATTCCATTAAGGATAGTCTTAGTGATATATACCCACAAAATTCTATTGATATTTTTACAAATTTCGTGTCTATTCATGAGGTTGATTTAGAAAATAACCTTTCGAATATTAAAGAGACGATACCTCTTGAACTTTCCATCAAGTTAAGTGTTGTAGAAAATCTACACATTGGAGCATCTTGTTCTCCATCCAAGATCGAGACTTATCGAGTCTTTTTTCATGAGTTCCAAGATTTCTTTTGCTAGACCTAGGAGGAGATGCCAGGTATTGACCCAAATATAGTTGTACATGAAATTAAAAAGTATCTTGATGCTAAACTAGTTTGGCAGCACCTTCACCTGGTCCATCCCAAGAAGACTACTAGTATTAAGGCTAAAGTTGAAAAGTTTCTTTGAGATGGTTTCATATACCCCATTCCTTTAACTAATTGAGTGTCGAATGTAGTTGATGCCATGAAGAAACAGGGCACCATTCGACTGTGCGTCAATTATTAGGATGTGAATCATGCATGTCCAAAGGGCAATTATCCAGCCTTGTTTATTGAATAGATTATTGATGACTGCGCTGGCTATGAAATTTATTAATTCATGGATGGATTTTCGGGCTATAATTAAATCAAAATTCTTCCGACAGACCAACCCAAAATTGATTTTATTTTTCCCTGGGGCACTTTCTCCTTTAGCAAACTCTCGTTCAATTTAAAGAACGTTGGGGCCACATTTCAATGTGCCATCGATTATGCTTTCCATGATATCAAACACATCATTCAACAATATTTGGATGACCTCCCCGCTCACTCAAAACATCAGACTGATCACCCGATGCATCTTCGGTCTATTTTCCTTTATTGTAGACATTATAATATTCTCCTTAACCCACACAAATGTGTGTTTTGTGTCAGTTCTGGTTGAATATTAGGTTTCGTTATATCAAAACTATAACAACCCCTCCTCCTAGGTCCACCCAAGCAACCGACCAGCTGGGGTAAACATGTGATCAGAGAGGCTACTATAATGGATTCAACTTCCTTGGTGACCTTAAGGAAATGGAATTGACATAACATCTTAACCAAACCCCTCCACATCAACATCAACACCCTCAGAAGACATGTCAGTCACTCAGACATCGTGTCCGTGAGTCCCATTGGTGATTTAAGATTTTTAAGCCCTTGTCACTCTCATGCTCTAGGCAAGACAATGAATAGAAGCCAAAGTATCTCTCACATGCCTATGTGCCAACATCCTTGAATTTTTTTCAGCATACTTGTGCCAGCGTACTCGATATTTGATCCACTTTTCTAGTCTAGAATCCTGACCTCTATCCATAATTTGTTACAAACTCCATAATCCATCAAATACATGATGACAAGATATACAAATAAAAGGTCAACCTCAGGACTAGGCTTGAGCATCCCCAACCGGGACTAACATTCTATCAAAAAGTTGGCATCATTGCAACCTATAGGTATAGGATACAAGACGGAGCATAAATGATTGAAAGAACTTATGAAACATAACCATAAGGATCACCACCTTCTCCATTGAACTATTATAACATCAATTAGGCATTGCAACCATCCATTTAACAATTACAAGTAAATAGATGAATTAACCATGACATGAACCAATCATGCATGCTTATATCTAGCATAAAACCATATAAATATTAGATATATGACAACCATGAAATCCACATATAAACTAGTATAAAATTAAGAGAAATTATATTTTATTAATCGTAGGAAAATCTGACCAGGTTTGGGACTTCCATGTACCACCTGACTGTAGACATGGCTAAATCAAATCTCTCTTTTAGCTAGCCACCCCCGTGACATATTCCAAGCATGAATGTGGGATCTCATACAACAACCAATCCATGAAAATCCAAGGGAATCCAGAGGTTAAACGACCTCCAACCTCATCGAACCGTGACCACACCAAAATCGGTGCCCTGATCACAACCAAACCGAACTTGGAATGCCATCCGAAATCCATCACTATCCTTGATGATTTTTTCGTCTCCTTGTCTCTCAGGATTTACCGCAATTCAATCCCAGATCACTAGGCCCTAAGCTGAGACTAGTAACTCAAGCTTTATCACAATCCAAACCCGGATCACTAGGCCTTAAAATGAGACTCCTCCCTCAGGATTTACCATGTATCCTGCCAAAATTGGTCAAGGGATTCCTAAGCCTTCGAGAATGAAACTTGAGGCCACCTTTTCTCTGGATTAAAAAATCCATCCAGAAATGCAAAGCTCAAAATCGAGATAAACATCCCAACATACCATGGCATATGGAAAAAGGCAAGGCTAGGCTAAAAACCACTGTCATAACCTGGAAAAACCATGCCATCGATAGCAAGAGAACCATACACCAACATGCAAAGACATGCATGTCCAAACTAGCTAGGATATCACACATGAAAAAGGTTACCGTCAAGTATTCCTGGTGAAGCTACTTGGTCCTACTTTTCCTTCCTTGATCCTTTCTTTCCTTCCTTTCCCTTCCTTTCTTTTCCTTCCTTGTTGCAAATCTAGAGTGCTCCACGAAAAATCTAAGTGAACAAGAGAGAGAGAGAGAGAGAGAGAGAGAGAATAATGAGAGAGCTCCAAACCTGAACGGACAAAAGGTTACCAACTGATCTTAGAAGCCTTTTTATTAATGAGGCCTCTATTTTCTTCATTTTCAATTATTTTCCTTCAATTTCCCCCTCACATGCAACCTATGACCTTCAACTTACTTTTCTCCTAATTTTCTTTATTTCATAATTAAATGTGCCAAAAATGCCATTTTACCTTTTAATGCCTTTGCCAAGTTTCCTTAACCAAAACACACATCCAATGATGCCCACTAGGATATCTTTGACCAAAATTCATCTTGTAATTAATGTCCCTTAACCGTGGTCTTATTTTTCCTTTATTAACTTTTATTACATGGATTTTTCACCAGGATTGTTACAAAACTCTCCGCCCTAGGGAACACCATCCTTGGTGTTAGACCACACCATGACCTCAACAAAACCACTGAAAAGCAAACATACTGCCCATGGAGCTTTATAACTTAGCTCGTTGTAGTATTTACAATGAAAGACCTACTCAAAAGAAGAACACCATGACAACATGACAAGATAACAATCATAATAACATGATACCCATAATGCATATTGGAGCTTCATAACTTAGCTCATGGTGGTATTTACATTCATAGACATATACATATACATACCAAAACATCAAAAAAATTTGTGCCAAACATATACCGACATCAAACCAAAACTACTTTTCCTCAACTGGTAAATAATGAAGGATACAGGGCCCGCATCTGATCTGTTATCTCCCATGTAGCTTCTTTAGGCCCAAAGTGCTTCCACTACACTTTAACTTTCTCTATGGCTTCGTTCCTAAGTATGAGATGTTTCCACTGCAATATTCATTGAGGCTCCAGCTGGAACTCTCCTTTTTGCTCCACTTGCAATACATACCAATCAATAACTTGATCAAAATCCTTTATATACTTCTTAAGCAATGAAATATGGAAAAAATCATGGAATTTCACTATTGGAGGAAATGTAAGTCGATATGCCACCCGTCCAATCCCCTCAAGGATATCTAAAGGCCCGCAATATCGTGGGGCCAACTTGGAACATGAACTAATCCTCAAAGATCCTTTCTTTGGCTTGATACACAAATACACATGCTCCCTAACCTGAAACTTCTTAAACACCCTGTGCTAATCTGCATAACTCTTTTGTCTATCCTATGCTACCTTTAGATTCTTCTTTATAACCTACATTTCCTACTCCATGTTTGCCAACATATTTGGTGCAATAAGTACCATGTTCACTATATCACTCCAGCTCATGGGAGTGTTACAGCTCCACCCATACAATGTCTTGAAAGGACTCATCCTCAATGACTCCTATTAACTGTTGTTGTATGTGAACTCAACGAATGGAATATACTCCTTCGATTTCCTCTGCTGGTGCATCATGTACATCCTCAACATATCATCCAAGATCCTGTTGAACCTCTTTGTCTGTCGATTTGTCTGTGGATGATAGGATGTCTGAAGGCCAACTCTGTACCCAAGCCTGCAAATAGCTCCTTCCAAGACTTGGAAGTGAAATTTGCATCCCTCTCCGACACAATATTATTTAGAACACCGTATAGTCTCATTATCTCTCCAATGAACACCTGTGCTACCTCACTGGCTAAATATGTAGTCTCCATAGGAATGAAGTGAGCTACCTTTCTCAACCTATCAACCATGACCATAATAGAATCATTCTTCTTCACTATCCTCAAAAGATATTTGATGAAGTCCATGGAAACGACTTCACATTTCCATTCCGGAATCACTATCGTCTATAGTAAACCACCTGAATTCTTACATTCCACCGCGACCTACTGACAATCTAAACATCTAGCCATGAACTTTGCCACTTCCTTCTTTAGATTCAACCAATAGTAGTGTAGGAATTTACAGGGTAAGTTCCTCAGACAGAACACCAGAAGGACACCGCTCACAAACAGATCACAGATCAATATACCAGTATTTTGACGTGGTTAAAACCCTCAGAGAGGGAAATAGTCCACGGCCTGCGCCGACGTGGCTACTACAGGCAATTTATTAATAAAAGAATGAAAATTTACATAAGCTTCTCTCATGCACGGTTAACCTACAAATGACCCTCCATGGGCTTTAAATAGAATTCATGGACCAATCGGGTGTCAAGCCACGGATCAAGTGTCGGTAATACCGAGGAGAGAATGAACCGTCGGATCACTACATATCGTGACCGTCGGATTGTAAGTTACAAAATGTACAACGGTAAAGAAACAGACTTTACCTAACTCTATACCTAACTCTATACTAGACCAAGTTGAACTTAACTATTTCCTATGTGTCGGAATATCCTAACATCCCCCCTTAAGAACAACTTGGGATAGGATTGAAGGATTTACAAATATGACACAATAGGAGAAGGAAGGAGGCACTAGAGCCTATCCCCCCTTAGTGACAACTTCCTTAACTCCAACCATAAATCGAAGTTTAGTAAACTTCGCCTCCATGAGAGCCTTTGTAAAGATGTCTGCAACTTGATCATTTGTTGAACAATATTGCACTTCAAGAACATGGTCTGAATGAGCTTTCTGATGAAGTGCATGTGAAGTTCAATGTGTTTGCTGCGCTGATGCTGAACTGGATCTTTGCAAAGCTGAATGGCACTTTGATTATCACACCAAAGTGTAGTCGGATGCTGCTGCTCAAAGCCAAATTCTGATAGGATCTGACGAGGCCACAAGGCTTCCTTACTAGCTTCCACGGCACCACGATACTCTGCTTCTGCTGACGAAAGAGAAATGGCAGCCTGTTTCTTACAAGCCCATGTAATAGGTCCTGAATCAAGAGTGAAGACATAACCGGCAGTAGACTTCCGATCATCAGGGTCACCAGCCCAATCAGAATCAGTGAAACCAACTAATAGAGGAGTTGCTTTGGCACTGTAATGAATCCCAAACTGTATTGTACCTCGAACATAACGAAGTATTCTTTTAGCTGCTTTCCAATGGCTTTCACGGGGGTTTTGCAAAAAACGAGCAACAAGGCCAACAGCAAAGGAAAGGTCAGGACGAGTATGGGTTAAATACAAGAGTTTTCCTACAAGTTGACGGTATAAGGTAGCATCAACTTCAGGAGAAGTACAAGAGACTGAAAGTTTGACTCCAGACTGAAAGGGAGAAGGAGCTGGCTTACAATCTTCCATGTGAAAATGACGAAGAATATCACAAGCATACTTGGACTGGGAAAGGGAAATACCCTCCTTGGATTGCAAGACTTGAAGACCAAGAAAATAGTGTAAGTGTCCTAAGTCTGTCAGTTCAAATTTCTTTTTAAGGCTGGACTTCACATGGTTTATAAGGTTGGTATCACTACCAGTAAGAATAAGATCATCAACATAAAGAACAACGATGATAAGAGAGTTGCCCACTTTCTTGGTGTAGACAGTATTGTCAGAATAACACCTAGAAAAGCCAGATTCTAAAAGAAAGCTATCCATTTTGGCATACCAAGCCCGAGGAGCTTGCTTGAGACCATAAAGAGATTTCTTAAGTCGACATACAAGGCTGGAGTCTGTTTGGATGAAGCCAATGGGTTGTTCCATATAGATTTCTTCATGCAAGTCCCAATGCAAGAAGGCAGATTTAACATCCATCTGATGGACTTCCCATTTTAAAGAGGCAGCAAGGGAAAGAACAAGGCGGATAGAGTTCATTTTGGCAACAGGGGAGAAGGTTTCAGTGTAGTCAATGCCTTCAACCTGTGAAAAGCCCTTAGCAACAAGACGAGCTTTATGTTTATCAACTTTCCCATCTGGTCCATACTTGGTTCTGTAAACCCCTTTACATCTAACAAGTTTGCGTGCCTTTGGTAGAGGAACAAGATCCCATGTATCATTTGTCAACAATGAATGATATTCTTCATTCATAGCTGCTTCCCAATGTGGATGGCCTGAAGCTTCTGCAAACGTGTCAGGATCATGATTTACTGGAGCTTGAGCCAGTAAAGAAGAGGCTCTTTCAAACTGAGAACGTGTACGTCGCTGATCTGTAGGATCACCGGCAAGATCACATGTTGCATCCCGAGTAGCACGGACCCATCTTGGAAGTTGAGGATCCTGATAAGGTGGGGAAGGATTGTCATCCTCACTTTCATCATCTGAAGAAGAAATGTTTTCAAAAGTAGAAGAGATAGGAAGAGGTGGCACATCCGCCGGATTAGGCTCGCAGGCCGATTTATTTTCATCAAATTTTACATCTCTTCTTATGATAACATTTTTGGACTTAAATGGAATAAGTCTATAACCTTTTACATCTTCAGAATATCCAACAAAAGTGCATTTCTCACTCTTAGGTTCTAAAGCTTTATGCTTTTCATCTGGAATATGGGCCCATGCTTCACTTCCAAAAATACGAAAGTGACTTACATCTGGTTTAATGGAACTCCAAGCTTCTTCTGGAGTGATATTCTTTAGAACCTTAGTAGGAGTGCGATTTATTATATAATTTGCACAATTAATTGCTTCGGCCCAAAAACTAAGACTGAGTCCTTTAGATTGCATCATACAGTTAGCCATTTCCTTTAAGGTGCGATTTTTCCTTTCAGCTACACCCTTTTGTTGTGGAGTGTATGGAACAGTATGTTGCATTTGAATTCCATTTTCGGTGCAAAAGTTGATGAATGTGTTTTTAACATATTCTCCACCATTATCAGTTCTTAGCTTAAGCATTTGATGTCCAGATTGTTTTTCAACAAAGGCTTTGAAGGCCAAAAATGTGTTAAATACTTCGCTCTTGAGTTTTAAGAAGTATACCCAAGTGCGTCTGGAGAAATCATCAATGAAAGTTAAGAAATACTTGCAGCCAGAGAAGGAAGCAACAGGAAGTGGACCACATAAATCACTGTGCACAAGCTGTAAAGGGGCTGAGGCGTGCCAAGAGGCACGTTTGTCAAAAATGTCCCGATGATGTTTTCCGAGTACACATCCGGAA
>APFE031639537.1:1164-48589 GCA_000404065.3 Pinus taeda | reverse complement strand
GAGAGAGATCCCACCTCCTTGATGTCTTTGTGGAAAACGGATATAGTAGGCACCTGGGACAGAAGGCTTTCCTAAAAGCCCCTAAAAATGCGTTGGTTAAGAAAGAGCCTAAGGAGCGCCACCTAGGTGTCCATATTCCCTATATCCAAGGGACCACTGACAAGATTGCTCGAATCCTTAGGAAGTTCGATATTCCCTCTACCTTCAGGCCCCTCAGAACCATTCGTAATTCCCTGCGGTCGGTGAAGGATCCTGTTAACCCTAAAGACATGAAAGGGGTATATCTGATTCCTTGCTCTTGTGGGACACCCTATATAGGGGAAACAGGACACTCCATCCAGCAGAGAATTTACGAGCATGTAGCAGACCTGAAGCATGGAAGAACAAAGTCCTCAACCTTAGCAGAGCATGTGGACAAGACTAAACATCACGTCTGCATTGAGGAGGCCAAAGTCATTGCCAGGGTGGATCGATTCCATCATCGCAAGTTAAGGGAAGCTATTGAAATTGAGCGAAGACCCATCAATCTCAACAGAGATGATGGGTGGAAAGTGAGCAGAAGTTGGATCCCTGCCCTGACATCTTAAGGTTTATTCCTTCCCCTTTGTGCAATCTGGGTGCATTCCTCTTGTTAGGGTTGCTTAATTCCTTCAGGTTTATTATTGGCATTTGGCCCCCTTTTTTAGGTCTTCTTCTTTGGTATTTTTAGATTATGATTTTTGATTATTGGGGATATTTTGGTTTTAGCTCCTTCAGCCTCAGAAGTATGTAGGGCTTTTCTAAATATTGGTCTTTCTTAATTTATTATGATTATAATAATGCTCTCTTGGATTTATATAGATGTATATATACATATAGAGATTATCTCAATAAAATATTAAAATATTCAATAAACAATCTCATTTACTTTTTAAACTAACCTATTAAGATTAGTTTTTATTAATTAGTAAATTTAATAATTTTATATACACAATATTATTTCAATAGTAATTAGTATAATTTTATAAACAAAATAGCATACCTTTAATAATCAATTCATATATAGTTAGTTAATAATTTATCAGCTTATTACCTTTAACATTATAAAATTATTCATATTTAATCCTAACATCCCATTATTATTTTATGTAACCCCAGTTATTTATAGGAATTATTATTTTATGTAACCCTAGTTATTTATTTATAGGAATTCATTCCCGCAAATAATAATTTTCAATAACCATTAGTTTTACTCTAAATGTTATTCATTTAGATAAATAACTTATGATTCTATTCATAGTACCTAATATTTTTTAATTCTAGAAATAAAATATTGAACTTAATATTCATAAATAATAATAATATTAAATTTATTTATTTATTTATTTATTTTTTAGCTTGGGTCCTAGAGTCAAAGTAGCTGTTATGTGGTCCTGGAGTCAAAATAGCCGTTAGGTATCCGTTGGAGTCTCTTCTCAGTCTATTTAACATGCTGGCCTGATCTGCTTCTTCAACTTGTCCTGACGATGAACCACACTTGTTGGTTCGAAACGCGTCGACAAATGTCATTTTCATGTGATTTACGCTGAAGCTCTTCTTATAAACATGACTAATCGCAGAAGCCTCAATTCTACAATTATGTGGGGTATTTGGAAAAGTTAGAATTCCCTTATTTTCGAGGACAGAAAGCCTAATATCTAGCATAGGTGTATTAGCATTGTTACATACTTCAGGGAAGCTTATTTTGGAGGGAATAAAACATTGATGAGGTATATTTCCACATTATCCTATAGTTTTAAAACTTGGACTCGAATTCGGAACCTGCCGAGGGTCAACCCCAACTCGGTATTGCCTCGGCCTAATTTATTTCAATGACTCCGTCATTGTAAAAAATACATTAAATATTTATTTTTTTATGAAAAAAACGTATTTTTAAATATTTTCATTCATGTTTCTGAATTCAAAGCATTAGAATACAGAGAGAAGACAACATATGATCAAAGTATTCTCATGGATATATCTAATATATCAAAATAGCACACGGTGCATTGTCCAGTACATGTAATATATAGAGATCAAAACAAAAACACATAACCAAGGAGGCTCTAAATGGCCTCTACAACAAAACACTAGTAGTCGCTATTGTTAGACAAGGAAGGATCATTTGGCTCAGACTCTGAATTAGAGTTGGACGGGGAAACTCATTGCTCATCCTCTTCATTAAAATCTCCAACTGCAACTATAGAAGTAGTATCACTAGCAATAGTTGAACGCTGAGACAAACGAGTTATGCACCTGCGTCGTGGCTGAGTAGAGGAAGTGCCTACAGCTGGAGGATTTCGTGCTGGTACTAGTGGATCTGAATTTAACTGAACAGCCTGTAATGCATCCATCTCTAAATAAAAATCAACACCAACATCCTCGTCAGGGTCAAACTCTGTTGGTTGAGTCTCCACTACCCAATATGAGGATGGATCTTTGTCTTCCAACACAATGGGATCTGTATCAGGTTTTTTGTTCAATAATTAGTTGTGCCTTAGCCATAGGTTGTATAGACGAAGACTAGATCATTTATATGTTTTTGTTCTAAATGGTTTCTCTTCTTCATGTGAATCCTCTCAAAGATAGACCAATTCCACTCACACCCAGAAGCATTGCAAGTTTGACTCAAAATATGGATTACAAACTTTTGCAATTGAGGACATTGGCTACCAAATACCTCCCACCATTATGCTACAAAAACCATAGTTGTTTAATGATTTAGTTCAACAAATAAAATCCAACTTTCAAATTATGAACAATTTAACAAAACAAAAATTTGAAAATTGAAATTGTTTACCTAGCTCATCTTCTTCCCTTGCAAACTTTGTTAGGTTCTTGCCAAAGGTACTTGTGGATCTACTAAAACAAGAGATATGTCGGTGTATCTCCAACTTCTCACTCTCATCAGGGACCATGTGCTCAAGGCACTCAATCAATCCATCTCTCACCTCCCCAGCCAAAGCTTCTCCCACCAGAGCTTTATAATGATACCTTGGGTGCAGAAAAAACCCAACTGCATGTATAGGGTGATGGATCTGATTCCATATTTGATCAATGATTTCCCAAATGGGCCCATACTTAGCCACTCTATCCTTGTATTCTACCTTTATTTGCCCATTTGTCTAATCCATGGCCTCATAAATGAAACCCGTAGCCAATCTCGCCCCATCCACCAATCACAACCCCTTAACTAGTGGCTCAAAAACTTTCACAATCTCTTCTGCCTTTTTCCAAAATATGTCTTCATTGACTTTCTTTCTTACATATTTTTCATCATGTTTATGATCCTATTTACATCCATTCCATTCATAACTAGAAAACATCCTTTGCAAGTTTCTATGTTGGGAAAGCATAGATTGCAATGTCAAAAAATGAGTTGCAAATCTAGTGATGGCAGGCCTAACAAGATCCTTGCCCCCTGTATTTTTCCTCATCAGGCTCAAAATCCATGAGTGATTGTAGATATACTTTTGTATGCTTTTGGAATGCTCTATAATGTTCTTGATCCAATCTGTTTTACCAATATCCTCAAGCATGAGGTTTATGCAATGTGCAGCACATGAGGTCCAAAAAATGGTTTTGTGTTTTTCCTCTAACATTTTACCAGAAAGAACATAGTTAGAGGCATTATCTATGACAATCTAAACAAATTTAGCCACTCCCACCTCTTCAAAAACCTCATTCAAAAGCTGGAACAACAAGTGTGCATATTTCACCTTATCAGATGCATCAATTGATTTTAGAAACATTGTTCCATGTGGGAAAAAGATAAGAAAAATTATAATGGTATGGTTCATTTGATTAGCCCATCCATTTGACATGATGGTACATCCTGTTTTTACCCCTGAGCTTTTGAAATCTTTCAAATATTCGTCAATGGACATAACCTCTTTTTGTGAAATAGATCCCCTTAATTCATGAATAGTAGGGCCTTTGAAGCCCTTATCAGCAGAAAATATGGCATTAAACATAGGTTCATAATATAGTGAATGAGCATCATTGAAGGGGATATCAGCATCATACCACCATCTAGCTATGTAAGCACATGCATTTTCTCTCAATTCTTTATTCCAATGGTCATCTAAAGTAGGTTGGATTTCACCTCTATTAGCTTGAGGACCATGTGCACTATCAAAGGGAGAGGAGGGTGTGACTTTGAAATAACTTTTGATATCATCCTTCTTTTTAATTTTATCCTTACCCTTTTCTTTAATAGACTCCAAAGAAGGGGGAACATAGCGAAAGGGGTTGGATGCATTAATGCAAGGAATAAATGAAGAACTCTCATAATTAAAATTGGGGTTGGCGACCATCATGTGTTTTATACTCCTCTTCTTGCCTATTTCAACCTCTATTTCTTTTTGCATAGCTTTTTTTCCTCAAACTTCTCAAAATTTTCTAGTAAATCTTTCCTAATTTCCCCAATTTGTTATGTTGGTGCTGCACATGGGACAATTTGGCCTCTAATGCTAGCCAAGTGTTGTTTCAGCCTGTGAATACCCCCTCCACCTCCCTTAATTCTTTTATGACAAAATTTGCATTACATTTGATTATCAATCATCTCATCATATGCTCAAGCAACATCTTTCGTTCTAGGAGCCATTTTATGATATTTAGAATTGGAAATGAAAGGACAAAAGTTTGAAAATGAAAGGAAAAAAAAAAGCAACTCTTCAATGTTCATTTCTTCTAGAAAAAGTACTCTTTTCAATTTCCAGGCTTGCAAAAAAAAATAAAAAATAAGGGCATATTTTAGAACTGAAAAATAAATCTCTAGCCTCCTCAATGTTGCTCCAAAAACCAACTCCTCAATTTTGCTCTAATGATTGCCCAAGAACCTCCTCACTGCTGCTCCAAAAACCAACTCCAACTCTTCACGAATTCCTCACAAAATTTCACACAAATGCAATGAGATAGTTGTGAGGAAATGTGACGGGGTTGGGTCATTTTTATAGGCTTGGGAGAGGGCTAGAGGCATTAAGAAAAAACAAAAAACAAAAAACAAAAATCAATTTGAAGTCTGAGTCGCCACCTTTTTTCTCGCAGATTAGCCTACCCGGTTTAAGATGGGCTCGGTCAATCCAGTCGGTTCATTATCGAACAGGCCGAGTTGGTATCCAACTCTGCCGATTTGCTAACAGACCAATCGCTGGACCGGTTTTTTGACTGACCTGGCCCGGGAGGGGTCTAGCTCAGTCTACCAAGCCGAATTTGATTCAGGCCAACCTGGTTTTAAAACTATCCATTATCCTTCCCTCGAGGATTTTTCGATGGTGCAACCAAGGATGGGATTTGTAGTTGTGGTGCCTACATTATCGTTGCATCTGGCACTATGTACCATATCAGTTGGAATGGCAGAAAAGGGACAAATATTCGCAATGAAGTTCTTGCACTATGGGGCCTATTATTTTGTGCATGCAAGTTTGAATTGGAACATCTGGAAGTCTTCGGCAAATCACAAGCAGTTGTGGATTTGGTTACAAATAGGTCTACTTTTTTCCCGCCTCTCATTTTCAATTAGATAAGAAGAATTTGAAAAATCATGGAACATTTCACTGTGTTGAGTATTGCTCATACATACAGGGAATTCAATATTTTCACCGACAGGTTATCCAAAGTTGGTATTTCTTTCCTTTCGGTATATTGCATTATAAGTAGTTTGTTGATTACATCTTCCAGCATAGTGGTAAATTTTCCATCCTTTGAAATTTTGTACCTATTTCTGCATCTTCATGATTAGGTGGGTGAACAACAAATTTTTTGTCACGGGGAATGTGTGGAACACTGATGATAAGTCCTTTTTTGGGTTTCTTTTTTAGGTACATTATCTGAAGGTATATTTTTAGATGGATCTCGATTTGTACACCATATCGGGCAACTCTGCAGACTATTTCTATATATATTTTTTTGGGATACTTTGATTGTTTTTGGCATATTATTTTTATGTAAATATTTCCTCATGACATTTCGATATAGCTATGGGTGGATATGCGACTTATGAATTATGTAAACGATTCCTTATATTTAACATAAATATTTAATTTTATTTTTTTATGAAAAAATAATAATAAAAATAATAATAATATATATTATATATATATATATAATTATATATATATATATATATATATATAATATATTATATATATATTTATATTTATTTATTTATTTATTTATTTTTATATTTTATCTTAATAATAAATATGTTGAATTTTTCCACTTGGATATTTGATAACAATATCTATGTGACTATTTGTCATGTTATATCACAAGACCCCGAGCTCAAACATTTCTTCATTGAAAAAAAATAAGAAATGTTTCAGCTCGAGGTCTTGTGACATAACATGATGAATAGTCCATATATATATATATATATATATATATTCAATGAAGAAATGTTTCAGCTCGAGGTCTTGTGCCATAACATGACAAATAGTCCATAGATATTAGCATCAAATATCCATACGTTGCAGAGAGAATTTCTAATAACTCATTAGCGTAGAACCCATTAAATATGCAATGATGAAAAGTTTAAGCTCGGTGTCTTGTGCCATAAAATAACAAAAAAAAGTCCGTAGATATTAGCAGCAAAGATCAATAGAGTACCGACCAGTGATCAAATTTGAAGGTCTGCTCTTAATTTCATTTGGAAGGGCGTATATGCATCTAACCCTTCAAGGATGAAGGTTATAAAAAAAAAAAACATTTTTAATAAAATGAATACATAAATAAATCCCTCATTATAAAAAAAAAATAATAATAATAAATAAATAAATAAAAAATAAAATAAAAAAAAATCCATAATGAGATTATGTCCTTCTAAATCTTTAAATCTTATAAATTTAAAGAGTAGCTAAAATAAAACACTATAAAATCTCAATATAACTAGTAAATAAGCAAAAATAATTATCATATTCCATTAAATAAGGTAAACATATATTTCTTCTATTCATTTTATGATCTTCAAAAGTATTTGGACTTACATAATTGAAAATATAAATCTATTTTCCCAATGGAAATGGTTTTCTAGTTTTCATTTATTTCCATACATCATAAGTAGCATTCCAATCTACCTCATTTAGAGCATGGGGTGCACTTAGAGATAGAAACATTAACATATCTAGTGTCTCGAATGAAAGTCTTTATCTATCATAATTTTTTATCATGTTTAATTTTCAGAAGCCTCTTTCACACACTGATGCGCTTGCTAGGATAATGAGAATAGCTTGCCATAATTGCATCAAATATGGAAATCCTTCAAACCATTCAGGTTCATATCCACATAGGTCTCATTCCATACATATGTTTTTTAGGGTATGATTTACAAATTGTACAAATAAATTTATCAATTTCACCCAATCATCTAGCAGTATCCGCAATAGATGATTCCCCAGCTCTAAATTTTTCACATAAACATTTCAACTATACTTTTGTTTAACAATATATATCATTTACTTCTTCATAATAATGTTGATAAGTGAAAAACTTAGCCACATTGAATACATGAAAATCTATGAATCTCCTATATAAAGTGTTGGTTGCTAAATTTGCCTACTTTTTACCTACTTTTTTACCTCTTTCCTTCACCTATTTCATGTCCTTGCAAGGTTAATTTGTATCTCGAGCAATGAAGGTATATTTATTTTGTCATGTATTTGTGAATTATTAATCAATGAAGCATAGTCCTAGGGGTGTGTGGCTTATGCGACTTGCTAACCTAGGTTTCTTTGCAGATTTTAAAGGATGATGATCAACAGACTACAATTCAGCGTATGGTTACTGATGAGATGACACCACTAATTTGAGGATTTTGGCTGCAACGATGATTCCACTAAAGAGAGTTTGTTGGACCAATGTATTTGATATCTTCATATTTTGTTTGTCTCAATGATCGTTGTGTATTTGTACACAGACAGTTGCCATAATCCATGGAAATCGTTGATACTATATTTCTAATATTGAAATGTATAAGTAAGGTTACGGGGCTAGAAAAATAACCACCGCTAGAGAGATACATGAGAGTTCTGAGAATGTAACAACGAACTTTTGTATTTTCATTTGATTAATGCAATCTTGATCTTCTGAGTATTAACTAGCCTTTGATCTTTTGCCATAGCCCTGATCAGGGAGTTGGGCCCGCTCTCCTAAAGAGGTGTTGTTGGATTAGTGGTGTGTGTATATTTATTTCTATTATGCTTATTTCCTTATCGTTGTAATGGTTCCTTAATTTTGTGTTGTTGTGAATCCTAATTTTTTGTTACTATTATTTCTTGTTGTTACACATTGTTATATTATTGATTGAATGTTCAATGCTAAAATTGTGGCCTGCATAAACCTTGCATGGTAGCCTTGAAATAACCAGATAAGCCCCGGGTTGACAATTAATGTGGGAAAAGAGCGAATTCTATAATTCATATCTTAACGCCAACATTTTTTCATCATTGTTGGGGAGGTTATCCAAGGCGCGAAAGTACAAATATTATTGACCATAGGACCAATCTCTTGTCCTGGGAAGGGAAGTTTTCACCCTGTTCCAAGTCCTAAGCATTAGATCACTTTGGTTGTTTTTATTTCTTGTATTTTTAGGGCCACTCTCTCGTCCTAGGGAGGGATTTTTTCCCCCTGCTCCAAGTCTTGAGCATTAAATTGCTTTGGTTATTTCAATTTCTTTTTTTTTTTTAACTGCTCTCCCATCCTGGGAAGGGAATTTTTTTTACCCTGTTTCAGGTCCTAAGCTTAGATTTTATGGTTTGTTTGTTTCTCTTTCTTTTGTCTTCTTTTTAGGGGCCACTCTCTCATCCTAGGAAGGGAATTTTTCCACCTTGTTCCAGTTCCTAAGATTCAGATCTGTTTGAATTTTTTTCTTTTGCTTTCTGATTGCATGAACTAAGACATGAATAAAAGGGGCAAAGGAAGACCCCCAAAAAGAGGAAGGAAAGATCTAGGCAGAGTTACTTATATCCAAGGAATCATTCCAAGAGCTGAGTCATGAGCATCATCCCTAGCTACTCTTAGGGTTAGATCTCATACGAAATACGGAGGATAGGCAGTTTCACAACCAGAACCTCCCCCAATAGGAGAAGCAGAATTCAGGGAAGAGGAAATATGAAGCAGAGGATCCGAGGAATTTAGAATTGCAAGTTCAAAAGAAGAAGAGGAGACTCTAGGGAATTAACTCCAACATTTCATCAAGGAAGTGTTAATAGACAACCTCAACATCGCGTTATAGGAAAAAAAAAAAAAAAAAAAAAAAAAAAAAAAAAAAAAAAAACAACCGTTGAGATTCCAAGTGAATATTGGAAGATATTCATGGCTCATACAACTTCCATGATCAAGTTCCCAATTGGATATAATAAAGGTGATGCACCTATGAAACATATTACTTTGACAACATTACCTAATTTCCATGGTCTTTCTTTTGAAGATGCAGACATGTTCCTCTTCGAATTCGATGTTGTCTGTCGGGGATATGATTATAGTTCTGATGCTTAGAAAATGAAAATATTCCCCGCTACTTTGAAAGGGACAACTCTGAGACGGTTTATGGGTTTAGGGGGAAAATCTATTACAACATGGATGACATGAAGAAAATTTTCATTGAAAAATATCAAGATTACTACAAATCTCGAGACATTAAAGAGGAATTATTTAATATTGAGCAGGAAGAGGATGAGAACATGGAGGACTTGGTGGAACGCTTCAAATACAAGATGCAAAGATCAGTTCATAGTGATCTGGATAATGATATCTTTAAGATAATATTTATTTGGACACTAAGGGAGGAATCTTTAGAACTCCTGAATGTGGTAGGAAAGGGAGATATATCAAAGGAAGAATCTAACACCATCTATGAGTTGTGCATCAAATGTTCACGTGGAGCTGCGAGGCATAAGCAAGGACTATAAGCACTCAAGACATCAAGCAGTGGGATCACAAAAGTAGAAATTGGAAACTTGCTAGATAATTTGAGGACAGGTATTCTAAGCACATTTTCCTCACAGGTGGATGTTCTATAGGAAAAACAAAAGCAGATGGAAGTCAAGAAGGCAGTGGCCATTTTATGCACTCAATGCAGAAAGAAGAACCCACTGAAGGAATGGCCACTCAATAATATTGAAACATGTGCAATATGTGAGTAGAGTCATTCTACTAGCACGTGTCCATCTCTTCTTGGGCTAAAGGTAGTTTTTAGGGGGCAAATGAAGAGGTAGATCAGATTTACTTTATGGGATCAAAGAGACCATGGCAACCATGGCCACAAAACATGAATCAAGGTATGCCTCAAGACCCTTCTCCGTATTTTAATAATTTGAATGTATGGCCCTACTATATACCTTTTTCACCTTCACAACCACAGTATTATCAATATACAATGCCCTGGAAATCGTGGTTCCCCCAACCTGGTCCAACCCCTTCATGTTCCCAGAGTTGGCATGGACTTCCTCTTCCTTCAAAACAATTCTCCTAGCCTATGCCGCAACAACAATTACAACCTCCCTCTAATGCCTCCACTAGTAATCCTCCTCTTCATCCACAACTACCTATTCAATCCAACCTGAACACAAATAATAGGGGGCTCAACAGGTTGAGACACTCAACCTTCCTGCATACAGTATTTCCACCACAGAATGTAATGAACTAAATCTTTGGTCTAGTCAGGAGGTAAATACTAAGACTTCACCAATAATTGTTGAACATACCAACGATGAAGCCTCAAAACCAGAACCTATGAATTCCTCTAGAACAATCAGGGGTGATTCAATGCAAGTTCCCATGGGACAACAAACCCCTTCTCAAACAATTGTCACCCGAGGATGTCAGACCGGCCCACCTTATCCTGAGAGACTATCCTTGAGCAAACAAATCCCTCATCCTGTATTTGACTTTTTGGGAGAATTGCAGAACTTATTTGTCAAGATCCTGTTACTTCAAGCTATGAAGGATGTACTTATTTATGCCAAAATGATCAAAGAATTATGTTCTAAGAAACTTAGAAGAAAATCGAAGGACACACTCACTATACATGTCATGGGGAAATGATCAAACATAATGTTGGGAAAGCCTACACCTGTTAAATATGGAGATCCAGGGAACCTGTTTCTTACATTACAGATTAATGGAGTTGATATCCCAAATGTGTTGGTAGACCTAGGGATTGCAATTAATGTTATAACATCATCAACTACACTTACCCTAGGCTTACGTGACCTTTAACTACCTCCTACAATCTTAGAACTTGCAAACCTTTCCACTATATGATCAGTAGGGTAGTTAGAATATGTGACTATCTCTCTAGATTCGTGGCAGTACCCTGTTGATATTCTAGTGTTGCATACCCAATCTTCAGCCGGGGGACATCCTTTGAGTTTAAGAAGACCTTGGCTTGCAACAACAAACGCTTATATTGGGTGTAAATCAGGAAATATGGTAATATCCAATGGGGAAATCATAAAGAACCTTATCCTTTATCCCCCTGCAGAACCGAGTTCATAAGTTAAACCAAGATTTACCTTAATACAAAAATCTCCACCTACAAGGGAGCTTGAACCTGAAAATGAAGATATTAGACCAATTATTACCGTCGATGAAGCCCTCTATTTTAAGGATTAAATAGAATATAATGCTATTAGCACATTTATCAGTAGTCCCAACTCCATTTTTTATTTGACCCGCCAGTTATTAGAATCTGTTATGAGTTGCACCATTCAAGGAACCATTGAACCAGAAACCAAAGTTGAAAATGTTCCTTTCATTGTACCCCAAACAGTATTCCTTTAGAAATTGGTCCAGGGAAAACATTGAACGTTAATTCTAATCTTTCACACTCCCGATCTGAACAATTGTTGAAATTCCTTCAGGATTGGAGGGAATCCTTTGCCTGGGAATATATAGATATGAAAGGAATCACTGTTGATCTATGTACCCATCACATATACATAAAATAAGAATGTCGACCTATTAAACAACCATAGAGAAGGATGAATCCCGCCTTAAAGAACATTGTCAAAGAAGAACTACAAAAGCTACTAGATGTTGGGTTTATTTAACCAATGTTGATTACAGGAGATTGAAATCAATTCAAAAATACCACTTTCCCTTGCCCTTTATTGACCAGGTCCTTGACACATTAGCCGAGAAGAAGTTCTTCTCCTTTTTAGACGGATTTAGTGGATATAACCAGATCTAGATAGCTCCTAAGGATCAAGATAAAACTACTTTTACTTTCCCTTGGGGAACTTTCACATACCAAGTCCTTCCATTTGGCCTTTGTAATGTGCTTGTTACCTTTCAACGGGAAATACTACGATTTTTTTTTTATCTAGTTAATGACAATGCTGAGATCTACATGGATGACTTCACCCCATATGGGGATTCTTTCGAAGAAGGTATGAAAAACTTAGAGAAAGTACTTAAACTATTCAAATATACACATGTTTCCCTTGGTACAATAAAATGCCATATGATGATGGAAGAAGAAATAGTTCTAGGACACGTGCTTTCAGCTGCAGGAATACGGGTTGATCCCACCAAGGTACGGGTAATCTTAAATTTACGTACACCAAAGACACCAATGATGGTATGTAGCTTTATTGGTTATCTTGGCTATTATATACACATTAAAAAAAAAAATAAAAAAAATAAATAAAAAAAAAAAAATAAAATAAATAAATAGAATCAAGATAGCATTTCCACCTTTCTAAAAATATAAAATAAAATAAAATAAAATTCAAGATAGCATTTCCACCTTTCTAAAAATAAAATAAAATAAAATTCAAGATAGCATTCTCACCTTTCTAATTATTACCTAAAGATGCAAAATTTGTGTGGACAGATGCATGTGAAGCAGCTTTCTTGGAAATCAAAGAACTAGTTTGTAAAATTTTGATATTACGTGGTCCTTACTGGAAACTCACATTTCATATCTCCACAGATGCTTCTCATACAACAGTAGGGGCAGCCTTGGGACAACATGAGGACAAGAAACCGTATGTGATTTAATATGTCAACAAGAACATGACTCCTGCTGAACTGAACTATATGGTAACTAAAAAAGAGTTTTGGTTTTTATTTATGCTGTTAATAAATTCCAGCATTATATTACAGGGTATCCCACTTTCGTGCACATTGATCACTCAGCCATTAGGTATCTAATAAATAAACCCGTAACTCCTAGTCAAATTACAAGATGGTTGTTATTGATACAAGAATTTGATATTGCGATTGTAGAAAAACCAGGGAAAGATAATGTGGTAGCAAATTTTTTCTCTAGGTTGAATATTAATGATGAAGATGCACCTATAGAGGATAGTTTTCCAGATGAACATCTCTTTGCAATTTCTACTCACACTCAGTGGTACGCAGATATTGCTAACTATCTTGCTACAGGAAAAGTACCTTATCATTTTCCATACAGGGAGCAGCGAAAAATCATCCATCATAGTGCTTGTTACTCATGGATAGAGGGATACCTCTTCTATATATGACCTGAAAAACAAATTTGGCATGTGTGGGTGAGGATGACATCTTTGACATTCTGAAAGCTACCCACGATGGCCCTTGCAGAGGGCATTTTATGGACAAGCGGACAAGTCAAAAGGTGTTGGAGATGGGATACTATTGGTCCTCTATTTTTCGTGATGCAAGTAAATATGTTTGAGGGTGCGATAGTTGCTAGTGGATGGGTCAGCCTGGTCGATTAGATGAGATGTTGTTACAACCTCAATTAGCTCTTAAGTCCTTTGAGAAACTGGTTATCAATTTCATTGGGTCGTCCAATCCTCCTTCACATCATAAATTTCACATTCTGGTTTGCACATATTACGTGACAAAGTGGGTAGATGCCAAAGTTGTCACAAAAGCCACAAAACAGGTTGTCTCAGACTTTTTATTTGAAGAAATTTTTGCTCGATACAGAGCTCCTAAAGAGATAGTTTCAGATGGAGGGGTGCATTTCACATCACATCTAATAGCAACGCTCATTAAGAAGTATGGAATCAAACACAAGGTGACATCTCCATATTATCCTCAAGCAAATGGTCAAGTCGAGAGAACAAATAAGGTATTAGAGAATATCCTCATAAAGACTATAGTGAACCATCACCGAAACTGGGTTGAAAAAATTCCTTAATCACTTTAGGTGTGTAGAAAATATGATGTAGGTTAACCCGATAATGCAATATAAATCAAAGCAGAATATTATAACGTACTTCTACTATCAATTTGCGAAAGCTTAAAGATCAAGCTGAACAATATAACCAGAAGAAGAAGAACCAATCGCACAATACACATGAAAATACTTTGGGGAATCCTCAGCTAAAAACCCCACTATCTGTATTATCATACAAGGTGGAAATACATAGGAATTATACAAAGCCTTAGCTCTCATAGCTAGCCAACTCTCAATAAAATCCTTAGAGATGCTCACAGGCAATCTTGTCTTCTCTCAAGCCTTCGTCTCTGCCCTCCAAGCTCCTATTTCCTTGCACATTTCCTAGTGGATGGTCTTCCTTAAACCAAGTGGATGATCCTCCTCCAAAACAACGCAGTCTTCAAGGATGATTCCTTGACAACATGCATGAGTTTTCTTTATAGTAAAACACATGCAACTGATAGTACATTGTCCTTGACTTTAATCTCAACTGGATCTTTCTCAAAATAAGCATGCATGAGTTTCTGATGAAGGAATCTTCAGTTAACTGGAGTAGCACTAGTTGAGTGCATGCGTGCATCAACTGACTATTAACTCTCTATTAGTTCCTCAAACAGTTTGGAACTAATTTAACTAGACTTAACTTAGTAAACTGAGTTAAATAATTACAACTCAAATATAACTCAATCTTATCTCCTTAATTTAAGGGATAACTCTTGCATGACTTCAGAAAGACTTCTAACTTGAATTTCTCCAACTAATTAATTTGAAACAAATTAATTGATAATTTCCAAATAATTGTTAAGACTAAATTCAATTTTAATTCACAATTTAATTCAAGGACAAATTAAATTAGAATATTCTTGTTTCCATATTTCAACATGGCATATAGAACAACATGGCAGAATACAACAGGATTTTCACCATATAAGCTTGTCTATGGGAAATCCCCCTTTGTTTTCGGTGGAATTCAAAATTAAGACACTCAAGATAGATCTTGAAGTAGGTTTTTATCTTTCAGCAACCCAAAAACACTGATTGGAATAGCTAAATGAGTTAGATGAAATTTGTTTGATAGTTGTACAGAATATTGTTGCAATCCAACAGCAGCAAACCAAGTGGCATGACAAATTCATCAAGAAAAAGGTGTTTCAAAAGGGTTATTAGGTGTTACTCTATGATTCTCGGTTCAAGGACTTTAAGTGAAAGCTCTGCTCTATATGGATGTGATCGTACGAAGTTGACACAATGTTTTCTAATGGTATTGTTAAACTTGTAACAATCGATGAGGCACATACTCCTTTGATTGTAAATGGACATCGCCTCAGATTGTACCACCGTCCAGCCCCTAGGGACTCATTTACTAAGCATTTCTCTTATAACTCTGGTTTTGAAATTGTTTGTGCAGAGAACTCTTCTTCTACACCTTTGATTTAAATATATATGTGTGTGTGTGTGTGTGTGTGTTCTTACTACTCTGTTAGTCCTCTTTTTCTCGCAGGTGTTGTTACTCCATTGGTGTTGACACTTCGTCGATGCTATTACTTCACTAGTGTTGTTATTCCACTGGTACTATTATTATGTCGGTGTTGTTACTCTACTGATGTCAATACTTTGTCAATGTTGTTACTCCACTATTGTTGTTACTCCACTGGTGTTGTTACTTCATCAATGTTGTTACTCCATCAGTGTTGTTACTCAGCCGATGTTGTTACTCCGCCGGTGTTGTTACTTTGTCGATGTTGTTACTTCGTCGATGTTGTTACTCTGTTGATGTTGTTACTCCGCCAATGTTACTCCACCTATGTTGTTACTCTTCGATGTTGTTAATCCACCCATGTTTTTACTATTTGATGTTGTTAATCCATCCATGTTGATACTCCATCAAGGTAAGTCGCTAGGTACGTCCCCGACTGACTTCATGGATTTGATTAGTATTTCACTTATGACATGACCAACCATGACCAAGGACAGTCATCCCTTAGTTGGGGGGAGGTATCACATTTAATATTAAAGATATCTTATTTAATAGCAATCATGTCATACCATCATTGCTATTAAACTCACGCCAACTCGTACATTCCATGATCATTACCACTCTAATCCGTATCAATCTGTGATCTCCACCATACCCTACACACTTACCCATGCACATTGGAACTTGAATCATGTACGACATCGTTAATTTGTGGTCTTTTCTAATGCGTTCAATTAATTACTATAATCATCATGGATTTACCATTGGTTTTCCCATAACCTTTGTCCGGATTTCCCTGTCACCGCACCTTGTTACCGCAATCCATGTCACCACAACTTTACCGGCTAACACCCCCCTCAACAATTTTTCTGCTACAGAGAAACTAGAAAAATGGGTGGTCAAGCTGCTAGGCATGAGATGGAAGATACAGTGCAACTCTAGCGTCACCTCGATGTATGGAAAATTTTTCAGGATGTCGAATGGCACATTTACTTTGATAGTTTGCAAGGGTTCAATGAAGGCATTACAGTTGAGTTTCCATTGAATTTGGAAGGTAATCATTCTAGATTTCACGGACTGGACATTCCTATAAAATAAGAGATTATCTCGACTATTAGTGGATTTCCACAAGGAGAACAAAAATGATTTTCCCGGAAAACGTCCTTGCTAAGATTTCTAGAATTGTTCTTGCAAACAGGAGAAACCATGGTTCATAAGGGAGAGGATATGACCAAAAATATTTGTCGCATCCATGGGCTGAGGTTGCATACTTCGTCATGTGATACATTACCTATGAAGGTCCGCTTTCTACTCTGTTTAAATACCATTTTAAGCTTCTTTCATGTCTTCGGTTCCGTCAACTTCATTCTCTAGACATTCCATTTTTCCTTTGGAACAAAATTCAATTAATGACACGATCTGCGCACTGTTCGTGCCAAGCATTGGCAGTTCTCACAAGCCATGGGCTTTTCAGGTTGTTGGTGGTGCATGCTCTGTTACAGACCCCCATGACTTGGCCACTATTCATTGAATTAGCAGAAGAAGAGCTTGCAGCTATGATGCCAGCAAGGGTTGAGGAAGGATTGTTGGCAGAGGAAGGAGCCGTAGTCGACGTTGTTACACAAGAACCAACGTCAACTATTGAACAAGTGGGGGAATTAGGGGAACAAGCGATGGAAAAAGTAGAGGAATAATTGTCGGTAGATGAAGGAGCCATGGTTGACGTTGTTACACAAGAACCAACGTCAACTGCCAAACAATTGGGCGAGTTAGGGGAACAAGTGACGGAAGAAGCAGATGAAGGAAGGAAGGAAGGACATAATAGCTAGATGATACAGGGGATGGAGACGAAATTGGAGAATCTGAGGAAGAAGGCGTTGGAAGAATGGAAATTGAGGAAGTTTCCCCTCGTTCTCCACTTCCCACTTCCTTGCCAAAAGGGGCAAGGAAATTCCACTCTCCTACCCGCACAGTAAGAGAAAGAATCTCTGCTTTGTTATTAAAGTTTGTAGGAGCAATTACAAGAGAAAGCATCATTGTTTCCAGTGTCAACCGTTGAGCCAATGGGAGAAGAAGCTATTCTTGACACTGATACACAAGAATCAGTGTCAACCGCTAAGCCAATGGAAGAAGAAGCTACCCTTGGCACTGCTACACAATAACCAATGTCAACTGGTGAAAATTTTGAAGAAATTATTGTCGACACTGTTATACAAGAACCAATGTCGACTGGGGAGAAAATTGAAGAAATCATTGTTGACACTATTACACAAGAACCAGTGTCGACTGGTGAACAATTTGAAGAAGTTATTGTCAACATTGTTACACAAGAACCAGTGTCGACTGGGGAGCAAATTGAAGAAATTATTGTCGACATTGTTACACAAGAACTAGTTTCGACTGGGGAGAAAATTGAAGAAATCATTTTCGACACTATTACACAAGAACTAGTGTCGACCGGTGAGAAAATTGAAGAAATCATTGTTGACACTGTTACATAAGAACTAGTGTCGACCGGTGAGCAAATTAAAGAAAATGTTGTTAACACTGTTTCACTGTCACCTCCTGAGCAATCGGAAAGAGACATGGTTGTTGGTACTGACCGCCAAGGGCCAGAATCAATTCTTGAGAAAGTGGAAGGAGAAAACATTGCAATATAACAACCATAGGAAGAAATTGTTGATGATACTACTCTTCAGGGACCTGCAGTGGCTCCTAAGCCATTTGGAGGAAATGTGGAGGCACTAGGACCTGCAAAAGAAGGCATTGGAGCCGCCCCCTAAGTTGTTGAACGAATGGAAGAAATAATGGAAAAAGAGGAACTAGATGATGAGTTCATTGACATCAATCTGTCCGACCCAACACCATTCATGAGACTAATGGAAGAGGTTGTTATTAAACATGAATTCATTGAACAATGTGCAAAAAGGAAGGTCGCCATCCAGGACCAGTACCTATCATTGTTTAGGGAAAACATGCAATTAAAAATGGAAATTATCAAGTTGAGGAGACAAGTATTAGACTTGCGAAGACGATTGAGAAGGAAAAAGAGGAATGACATTCAAGCAACCTTGACTCCCAGAGCCGAAACAACATCGGAAGAAGTACAGACTAAAGATAGGTTGACGACGTCAGCAGCCACATAGATTGAGTCGTTTCTGCATTTGTTTGAGCCTTGGGAGTTTTTGCTGATCGTAGAGATTCAAAAATGGAAAACCATTGTGTCTTATCTTTAGCGGGGATCTATCTCTTTGGAAGATCACCGGGAAGAAGTGAAAGGAATTCGGGAATAAGCAACAAGAGTGGTGGTTGCTCATGTCACCCATATAAAGAAAGCTAAGCACAAACAGTTGGGTGTGGAGCTTGATTATCTTCTTTATTCAAAGGTATCATCACATTGGACCCCAGTTAGTAATGGGGTGGCAACGCCACCCATTATTTGCTCTACAAGGGGGGTCCAAGGGGGCGACAACGATCTTTAGGAGCCCCACCCTTGGTAGGGGATCAGGAGCAGCGCCCCCGAAGCTAAAAATAGATGTAAAATTGTCTTGTAAAATGTTGTAATTTCATAGTCAATCTAGGTCGTTCATTAGGCAGAAATCTGACTGTAGAAGTTATGTTTAATTTAGGATTTTTTTACCTAGAAGGCAACCCCTTGCTATATATGAGGAAATTGTATTGCAGCTATGAAGATGTGTATTTTGAGCGAGGAAGAGAGAGGAGATTAAGAGCGAAGAGGGAATTACATTGGATTTGTTGTACGTTTTATCTCTTCATTTTGTTGGATAATATAAAAGGAAGGATTGGTTGTTTCTCCGTGGACGTAACCCAAATTGGGTGAACCACGTATATTTGTGTCTCTCTTGTTTTATGTGCTTTCTATGTTTATATTTCTGAAATATTTTATGTGTTTCATTACTCTATAATATATAATTTTCTAACAAATGGTATTAGAGTCGAAGGTCTATTTGGCTGATAAACTCACAGGAGAGAAGGGTTCCTGGTTTGAGTGGGAGCAACAGCAGAAGATGGTAGGTTTAGGGTCGAAAAATTTAACGGCCAAAACTACCAGCTATGGAAGATGCAGATGGAAGATTGTTTGTACCAGAAAGATCTGTACCTACCATTAAGCAAAAAGGCAAAGAAGTCGACGAGTATAACAAACACAGAATGGGATATTCTCGATGGAAAGGCACTTGAAACAATACAGTTGTGCCTAGCAGTGTCGGTAGCCTTTAATATTTCAAAGGAAACGACAACAGACGGTTTAATGTCAGCATTGGCCAAACTATATGGAAAACCCTCGGCCTCAAATATGGTATTTCTTATGAAGATTTTATTTAATATCAAGATGTCTAAAGTTGGATCCGTTGGTGATCATTTAAATGAATTTAATGCAATTACTAGTTAGTTAAGTTCTATAGGGGTAACTTTTGATGATGAAGTTAGGGCTCTGTTATTTCTATGCTCATTGCTAGAAAGTTGGAATGGTTCAGTTATGGCCATTAGTAACTCTATCCCTCAATCTAGTACTTTAAAGTTTGATGATGTTGTTGGTGCAATCCTTAGCGAGGAAATGCGACGGAAAAGCTTCGGTGAGACATCAGGTAATGCTTTGACTACAGAGACTAGGGGAAGAAAAATGGAAAGAGGAAAGAGCCCAGGATATCACAGTAAGTCAAAGAAAGGTAGATCCAAGTCCAGATTGGGGATAGTGTGCTAGAAATGTGGGAAGAAAGGACATATGAAGAAAGACTGCAAGTCTCGGAAGGGAAAAGAAGGAGATGTGCAACATGAAAACAATCATGAAGCGAATGTGACAGGTGATGTGTTGCAAGATGCTTTGGTTCTTTCATTAGAAAAATATTATTGATGCTTTGGTGATAGATTCAGGGGCCTCATTCCATGCCACACCTGATAGGAAACATTTTCATGATTATGTTCAAGGAGATTTTGGACACGTTTGATTGGGTGATGATAAACCCTGTAAAATCATTGGAATGGGTACAGTTTTCATAAAATAGTAGAATGGAAATCAATGGTTGTTGAAGGAGGTAATGCATGTTCTACGTCTAACGAGAAATCTAATTTCAACAAGGTAGTTGGGAGGTGAAGGCTTTATAACTATTTTTACCAATAAAACCTAGAAGGTCACTAAAGGAGCCCTGGTAATAGCACAAGGAGAAAAGGTTGGTACATTGTATTTATGCAATGGTATTTCTAATTTTGTTAACGCTATAACCTCTATAGGAGCAGATACGACATTGTGGCATCATAGGCTCAAGCACATGAGTGAGAAGGGGATACAGATTCTTCAGTCAAGAAATTTGTTGCCAGGTTTGAAGTATGTTGGTTTTGAATTCTGTGAGAATTGTGTTCATGGAAAAATAGAAGAGAGTCAGATTCCTTAGAGTTGGGAAATAAAAGAAGAGTGAAAAATTAGAGCTTGTCCATACAAATCTATGGGGACCTGCTTAGATTCATCTCTCCATGGCTTTTGTTATTATGTTATTTTTATTGATGATGCAACCAGAAAAACCTAGATTTATTATATTAAGAATAAATCTGATGTATTTGATAATTTCAAGAAATGGAATGCTTTGGTTCAAAATGAGAGAGGAAAAAGGTTGAAGTGTCTCAGATCAGAAAATGGAGGTGAATATTGCAACAAAGAGTTTGATAGGTACTGTTCAAAGAATGGAATTCGCAGAGAGAAGACAGTTCCAAGAACACCACAAGAAAATGGTGTGTCAAAAAGGATGAACAGGACAATCATGGAGCATGCAAGGTGCATGAGATTGCATGCAGGATTGCCCTTACAATTTTGGGCAGATGTTGTAGATAATGTTGTTTATCTAATAAATAGAGGGCCTTCAAGTTCCTTGGATGGTGGTATTCCAGAGGAGGCACGGATAGGCAAAAAGGTAAAGTACTCATTTTTAAAGACTTTTGGTTGTGAAGCCTTTGTCCACATTAATAAAGAAAATAAAGAAAAGCTTGAGGAAAAATCAAAGAAATGTACCTTTATTGGATATGGTGTTAATGATTTTGGTTATCACTTTTATGATTATGAAAAAGACAAAATCATTAGGAGAAGAGATGTCATATTCAATGAAAAGGTTTTGTATAAGGATCAGATGCAAGAAAAGAAACAGGAAAAAGAAAACAGAGAATACACAGTGCTTGATGAGATCACAGAAAAAGTGAAGGTGCCTGAAAATCATAATGATCAACAGTCAGAACAACAACATTAACCACAACAACAACAAGCACCTCAAACACCTGAAAGTGGTCATAGAATATCTACTAGGATAAGTAGACCCCATGAATGATATTTTCCTTCATTATATTATGTATTGTTAACTGATTCGGGTGAATCAGATTGTTATGAAGAAGCAGTGTAGTTAGAAACCAAGAAGAAGTGGGAGAAAGCCATGAAAGAAGAGATGGACTCCTTAGTACATAACCAGACTTGGGACTTAGTCAGTCTTCCTACAGGTAAAACGACATTGCATAATAAATGGGTTTAGACGTTGAAGGAAGAATATGGAGGTAGAAAAAGGTATAAAGCTAGACTTGTGGTGAAGGGGTTTTCACAAAAAAAGGGTGTAAACTTTAATGAGATATTTTCTCTTATTGTTAAAATGACTTCAATCAGAACTATTTTAAGTCTAGTAGCAGCTGAATATTTGCATCTTGAGTAGTTAGATGTAAAGACAACATTTCTCCATGGGGATTTGGAGGAAGAGATATGTATGCAACAACCATAAGAATATGAGGTAAAAGGGAAGGAGAAACTAGTGTGCAAGTTGAAGAAGAGCTTGTATGGCTTAAAAGAGGCTCCAAGGCAATGGTATTTGAAATTTGACAGGTTTATGTCTGAACAAGGTTATACTAGATGTCACTCTGATCATTGTGTTTATCTAAAAAGGCAAAATGATGGAAGCTATATTATATTTTTATTTTATGTATATGACATACTTGTTGCAAGTTCTAACATGCATAAAATAAATGTGCTCAAAAGAAAATTGACAAAATCATTTGCAATGAAGGATTTGGGTGCTGCAAAACAAATCCTTGGTATGAGAATAACTAGAGATAAGAAGAATCACAAATTAACATTGTCTCAGAGTGAGTACATACAAAAGGTGTTGAAAATATTTAATATACAGAATGAAAAACCAGTTAGTATACCTTTGGCTAGCCATTTCAAACTAAGTAAGAAGGTGTGTCCCAAGGCTCACGAAGAAATGGCTTATATGTCTAAAATTCCATATGCATCAGCAATTGGAAGCTTAATGTATGCAATGGTATGCACAAAGCCTAATATTGCACATGCAGTGGGAGCTGTAAGCAAGTACATGAACAATCCAGGAAGAGAACATTGGATGGCAGTGAAGTGGATTCTCGGGTGTTTGAGAGGTACCACAAATCAAGCATTATAATTTGGTGGTTCAAACATTTCTCTACAGGGATATGTTGATGTAGATATGGTGGGTGATAGAGATAACATGAGCAGCACCACAAGGTATGTGTTTGTTGTAGGTGGAAAAATTTTCAGTTGGGTTTCAAAACTACAAAGTGTTGTTGCACTCTCAACGATAGAAGCAAAGTATGTTGCTGCTACAGAGGCTAGTAAAGGAATGATTTGGTTATAAAGGTTTCTGGATGAATTGGGTAAGAAGCAGGAGTTGGGCAGGTTATACAGTGATAGCCAAAGTGACATACATCTTGCAAAGAACTTTGCATTTCATTCCAGACTAAACATATATAACTTAAGTACCATTTCATATGGTTAGTGTTGGAAGATGGACAATTGAAACTGGAAAAGATACACACTAGCCAAAATACACTAGATATGTTAACAAAAGTTGTAACCAGGGAAAAACTGAAATTCTGCTCATTTTCAATTGGTCTTCAATTATGATGATGAAGATGAGAAACAACTAGGTCCAAAGTGGAGTCAATGTCCAGCAAATGAAGCAATGATGAAGTTGTTATAATCAGTCTCCAAGCGGGAGATTGTTGGGTGTGGAGCCTGATTATCTTCTTTATTCAAAGGTATCGCCGCATTGGACCTTAGTTCGTAATAAGGCGGCATCACTACCCGTTATTTGTGCTGCAAGGGGTGTCCAGGGGGGTGGAGCCCCCCCCCCGGGCGGGGGATTAGGGGTAACGCCCCGAAGATAAAAATAGATGTAAAATTATCTTGTAAAATGTTGTAATTTCGTAGCCAATCTGGGTCATTCATTAGGTGGAATTATGACGATAGAAGTTATGTTTAATTTAGGGTTTTTCCCCTAGAAGGAAACCCCTTGCTACATATGAGGGAATTGTATTGTGGCTATGAAGATGTGTATTCTGAGCGAGGAAGAGAGAGGAGATTGAGAGTGAAGAGGGAATTACAGTGGATCTATTGTAGGTTGTATCTCTTCATTTTGTTGGATAATATAAAAGGAAGGATTGGCTATTTCTCCATGGACGTAGCCCAAATTGGGTGAACCACATATATTTGTGTCTCTCTTGTTTTATGTGTTTTCTATGTTTATATTTCTACAATATTTTATGTGTGCCATTGCTCTGTAATATATAATTTTCTAACAGAAAAACAATAGAAAAAAATTGAAGAATTACAAGGGAAAGTGCAGTTACTGAAGGCTGACAAGGATGAAATGTTCGCCCTAGCACAGTAGGTAATGGTGTGCTGACCTCTTGCTAATTATGCTTTGTTTCTTCACGAGCAATATATATTTCTGTGTCTAAAAAGTACCCATTAGGAAATTAGCCTCGACATAGAAGACCCTATGTAGTTCTTGAGGATCTTAAGAGCTCATAATCTATTGAACCAACACTTGATGTGCGAACTCTACATGCACAATTACATCCTGGAGAATGATCAATCATTCAATATAGTGCCATATGTGGGAGACATTCAGCTGAGATCATTTACTTCCTTCATGATTAATTAGGTTAAATGGAAGAAAGCCTTCGACACATTCAGAGGGAATCAAGAAAATCAGCCACTTGTTATCATAACTGGACATTGCCAGTTAGTGGATATTTATAACAGACATCACACATTTCTACAGCTAGAAGGATGGAAGGACTAGATGTTGAAAACACAGAAATGGTGTGTTGACATGTGTACAAGGCAGATTCTTACTTTTCAGGAGGAAGCCTGGGATGCCTGTCAGAGATTATGGATGTTGTCATCATCAACAATGAGAGTACGTGAACCTTTTGCGGCTCCTAATTTTGCTCGGGCTTTGGAGCAACGTGATATATCGCATGCATCCGACATTGTGGGACCCGGTGGATAGGTTTGAGATTTCAGTTTCCCATTATTTGATTTCCTTCTTAGCAGTGCACACTAGCCTATGTGATAGCAAAAGACTGGCGAAAGGACATCATTTGTACTAATGGTTTTAGACTTCCCAGGACAGAAATGGCCACGAGATACAACCTTTCACAACTTCATGCCAACCAAAGTAGTTCCAACATAGACCTGCATAGAAAAAGAATTGCATTAGGACATGCAAAAAATATAGTTGGGGAGAGACGTTGATTGCTAAATTTGCGTACTTTTTACCTACCTTTTTACCCCTTTCCTTCACCTATTTCATGTCCTTGCGAGGTTAATTTGTGTCTCGAGAAATGAAGGTATATCTATTTTGTCATGTCTTTGTGAATTATTAATCGATGAAGCATAGTCCTAGGGGAGCATTGCTTATGCGACTTGCTAACCTAGGTTTCTTTGCAGATTTGAAAGGATGATGATAAACATACTACAATTCAACATATTGTTATCAATGAGTTGGCAACGCTAATCTCAGGATGTTGGCTGTAACGATGATTCCACCAAAGAGAGTTTGTTGGACCAATGTATTTTCTATCTTCATATTTTGTTTATGTCTCAATGATCATTGTGTATTTGCAGGCAGACACTTGTCGTAATCCTTGGGAATTGTTGATACTATCTTTGTAGTATTGAAATGTTTAAGTGAGGTTACGAGGCTAGAAAAGTAACCATCACTAGAGAGAGAGACACGAGAGTTCTAAGAATGTAGCTGCAGACTTCTGTATTTTCATTTGATTAATGTAATCCTAATCTTCTAAGTATTAAATAGTCTTCGATCTTTTGTCATAACCCTGATCAGGGAGTTCGGCCCACTCTCTTGACCAGGTGTTGTTGAATTAGTGGTGTGTGAAGATTTATTTTTGTTATGCTTATTTCCTTATCGCTTTAATGGTTCATTAAGTTTGTGTTGTTGTGAATCCTAATTTGTTGTTACTCTGATTGTTATTATTTTTATTACTTGTTGTTACACTTTGTTATATTACTGATTGAATGTTCAATGTTGGGAAGGGAAACGGTGGCCTACATAGACTTTGCATGGTACCCTTGAAATAGCCATATGAGCCCCAGGTTGACAATTAATGTGGGAAAAGAGTCAATACTATAATTCATATCTAAACACCGACATAAAGATTCAATCATCTTTACAACAAAATGTTTTCCCAAAATAATACAATCATCTAGTAGCCTCGATCTTTTCATCTTTGGAAAACTTTCGAACCTCAATGGATGTAAATGTACCATACCTATTCTATATGCAAATTCAAGGGTTCATTTTTATGCTTTAACTAGAAAATAAGACATGTGCACCACATCTACACCAAAAATGCTTCCCAAAAATCATTTATGAAGCATGCTAATAGAAACATTAGAGTAGTGTCAATAAATGTAATATCAACATGATCCTCTTCGAAATTTTGATTCAACTTAATTAATTCAACGAGCATGTCTACAAGTAGATGGATGCAAAATTGTGCTTGAAATATTGTTGCCAGCTCACACATATTAACAAGTCTTGCCATGACCTTTCCTCTAGAGAACCACCTAATTTGATGAATTTGTAAGACCACTAGCTTAGTGATTTGAAATGTATACATTAGCTCTCTCAAATTTCCATGTCTTTTAGTTTATTTCCCAAGCCATGAAAAAACTTTGTTTCCAAACTTGTTAATATATTGCAACTCTAGAAAATGGGATGAAGCCTCATTCGTTATTAATGTATCCCTATGAGCTACGCAGTGGATAACTAATAAATGAGGAGCATACAAAGCTTAGAATATAAACCTTCATGAATACCCCTCATGGAAGATCTACCATCTGAACCAAAACCAACAAACTTCATCAAATATAAATCCATTTATGCCAAAAGAATTCTCACTAGATCATGCATATTGTTAGGACCCTATACTACTAGTGTAACCCTTTATTGTTATTGGTGTGGTATTTGTGTATGTAGAATATTCATATGTTAGAAGCACGTGTGGAGTGCATTTATACATATTCAAGTCACATGTTGACTTATACATTTCTAAAGATAAATCATGTATAGCAACAAAACACATGTTTTCAATCACTAATATAATTCTCTCATTCTCAACATCTATCGCTAGTTCTACATGTTTAGTGATTGGAATATTGCTTCGTTTATTTTTTCCATCTAAAAGCTGTAAAAAACAATTATGAGATTTTGATTTTGCATGGCCACTTAGACCACTAACTTGAAGAGTGGTAGTTCCCTCTTTTGCAAATGGAGTCTCACTTTTAAATTCAACACATCAAGAACATTTTATCCTTTCATTACTATTACAATATTTTACAACATAAGACAATGGGAATCTTGTATTTCATTTAGATTTGAATATTATTTTGTGTTTCTTTGATGTGTTTTCTCTTTTAACAAACTCTACACTATTTGATTCATCATATTCATGTAGATGAACATCAACTTCATTTTGAATATTATATGGTTGATTAGAATGTTGTGCAAGGCCAAATGATTCAACAATTGACAATTGCCTTTTATCCTTCTTAGGACAACCAAATAGGAGACATTTTTCAAGATTTACACATATTAAATTAAATAAAAACAATAGAATAATTAAATACATAAATTAAAAATCCCTTAGCAAGATTGAGATAGACAAAATTCAACCTTAGCAAGATGCCATAGGATTTGACTATAGATTTCTTGATAGGTTATTCATTGCTTTGTTGAATTATGTTTTGTAACATTCAAGGAAACCAGTAGCTTTATGACAAAGAACAAACACTTCATGAAAAATGGTACTTGGACAAGAAATTTGTATGGATTTAAGCAACGAAGCAAAACAAACAAGAGTTTGAATGAGAGTAGTATAGTTGTGGACTTCAATACCCTCAGTGTAAGATAGATATTCTTTTCATAGTTGGTAGATTGATATAATTCTAACAATAAAAAATTCCACCGTTAACAATGTAGAAAAAACTCCAACACCCATGCCTAGGGTAGAAGGATGGCAAGCAGTTGCATTCATGGTATCTAGCCACAATGTTGATTTCCTGGGGTGTGAATTCTATGGGTCCCATGATACATTATGTGACCACGAAGGTTGTCATTACTTCAAGGAGTGTTGCATTAAAGAATCCATATAATGAAAAACTAAATGCTAATGAAGATATGAGGAGGATAATGAAGAATACCATATAGTCTAGTGTTGAATGATAACTTTCCTTCAATGGATGATGGGTTGCAATTCAAACGAAAGAGAAAAAATGGATGCAGGGAAAGAGCACTCACCGATAATCAGGGAGGAGTGAGAGCATGCGCAGAGATGTTGAATAAATATTCAATATACTATGCCACCCTGTACTAGGTGTGATAGTACCATAATTATTGCATGTCTTATTACTGCAGGTTACATCATGATGGTGTAAGTTGGGTGCCTCAAAAAAATATCCCCAAATCATAATATAACTATTAAATCATATGAAATCATCCGAACTTTGACTAATCTCTTCTACATCAGTGTAATTTATATGCTAATTCAAACTCAAAATTTTCGTAAATTAAAAAAATATTTAAAAAAAAAAAACGAAGAGTAATTTTTCTAGCCCTTCTAAGAAGGGCCAAGAGCCAAAGGAATGCCTAGGAAAAGTTCAATTTGATTGCTGATACCGACCATAAAGTGATGAATCACGGGTACTCTAATCTTCAATAAATTTGAAATTAACTAAATCTAAGATTAGCCATTAGAGTCTCACATGGCGTGAAATATACCTGTCCACTAAAACCGAACATCTCAATTAAAATTTCAACATAAACTACCATTTTGTTTGGTTTACAATGGTGTAAATTACCATAGATATGGGGGAATACGAGATTTTAATATTATTATATTTATATCTTAATTACAAGGTAAAAATTGTTGAAAGAATTTAGCACAAGTTCTGTGGCTTAGTTACCTGGATTTAAGTTAAAATCTTCACGAAGAAGATTAAAATTTTTCAAAATGCAAAATTTTTCAGTGCAAATTTTGATTGTTTTTAAACATTTATTTTAAACGTTTAGTAAATCTAAAGTGCTGATAATCTATGGTGAATCTAATCATATTATTTATATTTATATAAATTCCATATTTACATATAAAATATTTTTATATTTAAATTTTATAAAATTTTAATAAATCTATAATTATTATATATACTTTTGGCATTTTTTTCAATAATTTGTAATTTTTTTAACATAGTAGTTTGTTTAATGTTATATTCATCGCATGGATTTTCTTATAGTAAAAAAAAAAAATTAGTGAAATATTAAGTTTTATATCTAATTTATTAATTTTAAATATAGGTTTTAAAATATAATAGTTGAAAAAACACTAAGGTTCAATTGAGGTGGCATAAGACACAAGGGCCTGGTTAAACTAGTGGGAGATCAACAAAAATGATGCATTGCAAAACATTAATAACATTAAAGATATTGTTACTTTTAAGTTCAAAGAAAAAAATGTGGTGTGAAAAAGATTTAGTGGCTAAAAGAAAATTAAGTTATTATAAGAATGTCATCAACCCAACCTAGAAGATCAAAAGTATCTCTCTATTTTAACTAGCTCAAAGAATAAAATTAATATAGCAAAGATTAGAACGAATTCTCATGAGCTCCATAGTGAAACAGGTCGTTGGGCAATTCCTAAAACACCATGAATGGAAAGGATATGCCATATATGTGAGAATAGGAACATCAAGGATGAAAACCACTTCCTCTTAGAGTGCCCCACATACAACCACATTAGATCTCAGTTTCACAATCTTTGTTACAATACTAACCTTCCTAGCCTTTTACAATGTCAAAATTATAGTGAGCTCGAGAGGCTTCTCTCCAAGCTTTTTGAGCATAAGGATAAAATCTTACATCAAAATAAATAATTTGTTTCTTTAGGTCCAATAGACCAAAGTTTGGTCTCAGTGGACGTTAACCACCACCATCATCATCATCATGAAACATTTTAAAATCGATCTTATTTATAATTATTATTTATATTTTTATATATTATATATGTATAAATATTTTTGGTTCTCTAGAGTCCAATATGAGGGAAATGTAGAAAGATAAAATAATTTTGAAAGTAAAGAATTTTTAATTTACCTTTTGGTATGAAGGAAATATATAATTTCTTCTACTTAATATGAAGTTGATAGATAACATGTAAAAATAATATTATTGATATTATATGATGTGTAATTTTTTATATCTTCTTGACATGTTTTCTACTTCCTAATATGAGGGAGCATGTATTAACATTTTAATATGGAGAATGAATCATAAATAAAATATTTTAATGTCAACTATTTATATATTATATAATACGAATAAAAATAAAAATAAATCTCAGACTTAAAACATTTTATTAGAGTCTTGCTTAAATCCAACATATAACTATATTAATAACTATATATAACAGAGTTAAAACATTTTATTAGAGTCTTGCTCAAAGCAAAGTAGAGGCCTCTTCTAACACCAAGAAAGGAAAGATCTCTGAAAACTCTTCGACTACATCATTGGACCACAGAATAAGAATTCTTTTATCTGCATCACTGGACTCTTCACTACATCACAAGACTTTTCATCTATGTCACATGAAATCATTATAAAATTCTTCTTGCTAATATAGCTAGACTCTTAAGCTGGCTGAAAGCCGAGAACAGAGATTCAGACTACGTATGTTTCATGGCATCATCACATCATAAAGTATGGCATTACATATAGTGCTGAAATAGAAGGATATGTCACATAACTGCATCACTCAAAGCACATAAAAAACACTGGCATCACTCAAACCTGACTCCTACTGAACTAAATTATATGGTAACTAAAAAAGAATTTTGGTTTTTATTTATGCTATTAATAAATTCCAGCATTATATTACAGGGTATCCCACTTTCATGCACATTGATCACTCAACCATTAGCTATTTAATAAATAAACCAGTAACTCCTAGTCAAATTACAAGATGGTTGTTATTGATACAAGAATTTGATATTGCGATTGTAAATAAACTCGAGAAAGATAATGTGGTAGCAAAATTTTTCTCTAGGTTGAATATTAATGATGAAGATGCACCTATAGAGGATAGTTTTCCGGATGAAAATCTCTTTTCAATTTCTACTCACACTCCATGGTACGCAGATATTGCTAACTATCTTGCTATAGGAAAAGTACCTCATCATTTGCCATACAGGGAGCAACGAAAAATCATCCATCATAGTGCTTGTTAATCATGGATAGAGGGATACCTCTTCTATATATGACCTGAACAACAAATTTGGCATGTGTAGGTGAGGATGACATCTTTGACATTCTGAAAGCTACCCACGATGGCCCTTGCAGAGGACATTTTACAGACAAGAGGACATGTCAAAAGGTGTTGGAGATGGGATACTATTGGTCCTCTATTTTTCGTGATGCAAGTAAATATGTTTGAGGGTGCGATGGTTGCTAGTGGATGGGTCAGCCTGGTCGATTAGATGAGATGTTGTTACAGCCTCAATTAGTTCTTAAGCCCTTTGAGAAATTGGTTATCGATTTCATTGGGTCGTCCAATCCTCCTTCACATCATAAATTTCACATTCTGGTTTGCACATATTACGTGAAAAAGTGGGTAGAAGCCAAAGTTGTCACAAAAGCCATAAAACAGGTTGTCTCAGACTTTTTATTTGAAGAAATTTTTGCTCGATACAGAGCTCCTAAAGAGATAGTTTCATATGGAGGGTTGCATTTCACATCACATCTAATAGCAACGCTCATGAAGAAGTATGGAATCAAACACAAGGTGACATCTCCATATTATCCTCAAGCGAATGGTCAAGTCGAGAGCACAAATAAGGTATTGGAGAATATCCTCATAAAGACTATAGTGAACCATCACCGAAACTGGGCTAAAAAAAATCCTTAATCACTTTGGGTGTGTAGAAAATATGATGTAGGTTAACTCGATAATGCAATATAAATCAAAGCAGAATATTATAACGTACTTCTACTATCAATTTGCGGAAGCTTAAAGATCAAGCTGAACAATATAACCAGAAGAAGAAGAACCAATCGCACAATACACATGAAAATAATTTGGGGAAAGCCTCAGCTAAAAACCCCACTATCTGTATTATCATACAAGGTGGAAATACATAGGAATTATACAAAGCCTTAGCTCTCATAGCTAGCCAACTCTCAGTACAATCCTCAGAGATGCTCACAGGCAATATTGTCTTCTCTCAAGCCTTCCTCTCTGCCCTCCAAGCTCCTATTTCCTTGCACATTTCCTAGTGGATGATCTTCCTTAAACCAAGTGGGTGGCCTCTCTACCAAGTGGATGATCCTCCTCCAAAACAACACAATCTTCAAGGATGATTCCTTGACAACATGCATGAGTTTTCTTTATAGTAAAACACATGCAACTGATAGTACACTGTCCTTGACTTTAATCTCAACTGGATCTTTCTCAGAATAAGCATGCATGAGTTTCTGATGAAGGAATCTTCAGTTAACTGGAGTAGCACTAGTTGAGTGCATGCATGCATCAACTGACTGTTAACTCTCTATTAGTTCCTCAAATAGTTGGAACTAATTTAACTAGAACTGGTAAAGTAAAAAAAGTGAGTTAACTAATTACAACTCAAATATAACTCAATCTTATCTCCTTAATTTAAGGGATAACTCTTGCATGACTT
The DNA here is from genome assembly GCA_000404065.3 of Pinus taeda. Taxonomy (NCBI): domain Eukaryota; kingdom Viridiplantae; phylum Streptophyta; class Pinopsida; order Pinales; family Pinaceae; genus Pinus; species Pinus taeda. The sequence continues at coordinate 15,883 of APFE031639537.1, read as the reverse complement.
CAGAAAGACTTCTAAATTGAATTTCTCCAACTAATTAATTTGAAACAAATTAATTAATTATTTCCAAATAATTGTTAAGACTAAATTCAATTTTAATTCACAATTTAATTCAAGGACAAATTAAATTGGAATATTCTTGTTGTCATATTTCAACAGGGCGTATAGAATAGCATGGCAGAATACAACAAGATTTTCACCATATAAGCTTGTCTATGGGAAATCCCCCTTTGTTTTCGGTGGAATTCGAAATTAAGATGCTCAAGACAACTCTTGAAGTAGGTTTTTATCTTTCAGCAACCCAGAAACACTGATTGGAATAGCTAAATGAGTTAGATGAAATTTGTTTGATAGTTGTACATAATATTGTTGCAATCAACAGCAAAAAACCAAGTGGCATGACAAATTCATCAAGAAAAAGGTGTTTCAAAAGGGTTATTGGGTGTTACTCTATGATTCTCGGTTCAAGGACTTTAAGCTAAAGCCCTGCTCTATATGGATAGGATCATATGAAGTTGACACAATTTTTTCTAATGGTATTGTTAAACTTGTAACAATCGATGAGGCACATACTCCTTTGATTGTAAACGGACATCGTCTCAGATTGTACCACCGTCCAGCCCCTAGGGACTCCTTTATTAAGCATTTATTTGATAACTCTGGTTTTGAAATTGTTTGTGCAGAGAACTCTTCTTCTACACCTTTGATTTAAATGTGTGTGTGTGTGTGTGTGTGTTCTTACTACTCTACCAGTCCTCTTTTTCTCGCAGGTGTTGTTACTCCATTGGTGTTAACACTTCGTCGATGCTATTACTTCACTGGTGTTGTTATTCCACTGGTACTATTACTATGTTGGTGTTGTTACCCTGCTCATGTCAATACTTCGTCGATGTTGTTACTCCACTAGTGTTGTTACTCCACTGGTGTTGTTACTTCATCAATGTTGTTACTCCATCAGTGTTGTTACTCCGCCGATGTTGTTACTCTGTCGATGTTGTTACTTCATTGATGTTGTTACTCTATTGATGTTGTTACTCCACCAATGTTACTCCGCCTATGTTGTTACTCTCTGATGTTGTTAATCCACCCATGTTGTTACTATTCGATGTTGTTAATTCATCCATGTTGATACTCCATCAAGGTAAGTCGCTTGGTACGTCCCTGACTAACTTCATGGATTTGATTAGTATTTCACTTATGACATGACCAACCATGACCAAGGACAGTCATCCCTTAGTTGGGGGGAGGTATCACATTTAATATTAAAGATATCTTATTTAATAGCAATCATGTCATACCATCATTGCTATTAAACTCACGCCAAATTGTACATTCCATGATCATTACCACTCTAATCCGTATCAATCTGTGATCTCCACCATACCCTGTACATTTACCCACGCAGATTGGAACTTGAATCATGTACGACATCGTTAATTTGTGGTCTTTTCTAATGCGTTCAATTAATTACTATAATCATCATGGATTTACCATTGGTTTTCCCATAACCTTTGTCCAGATTTCCCTGTCACCGCACCTTGTTACCGCAATCCTTCTCACCACAACTTTACCGGCTAACACCCCCCTCAACAGTTTTTTTGGTACAAAGAAACTAGCAGAATGGGTGGTCAAGCTGCTAGGCATGAGATGGAAGATACAATGCAACTCTAGCGTCACCTTCATGCATGGAAAATTTTTCAGGATGTCGAATGGGACATTTACTTTGATAGTTTGCAAGGGTTCAATGAAGGCATTACAATTGAGTTTCCATTGAATTTGGAAGGTAACCATTCCATAATTCACGGACTGGACATTCCTATAACATAAAATATTATCTCGACTATTAGTGGATTGCCACAAGGAGAACATAAATGATTTGCCCGGAAACGTCCTTGCTAGGATTTCTGGAATTGTTCTTCCAAACAGGAGAAACCATGGTTCAAAAGGGAGAGGCTATGACCGAAAATATTTGTCGCATCCATGGGCTGAGGTTGCATACTTCGTCATGTGATACATTACCTATGAAGGTCCGCTTTCTACTCTGTTGAAATACCATTTTAAGCTTCTTTCATGTCTTCGGTTCCATCAATTTAATTCTCTAGACATTCCATTTTTCCTTTGGAACAAGCTTCAATTAATGGCACGATCTGCACACTATTCGTGCCAAGCATTAGCGGTCCTCACAAGCCATGGGCTTTTCAGGTTGTTGGTGGTGCATGCCCTGTTACAAACCCCCATGACTTGGCCACAATTCATTGAATTAGCAGAAGAAGAGCTTGCAGCTATGATGCCAGCAAGGGTTGAGGAAGGATTGTTGGCAGAGGAAGGAGCTACAGTCGATGTTGTTACACAAGAACCAACATCAACTGCTGAACAAGTGGGGGAATTAGGGGAACAAGCGACAGAAGAAGCAGAGGAATAATTGTCAGTAGATGAAGGAGCCATGGTTGACGCTGTTACACAAGAACCAACGTCAACTGCCGAACAATTGGGCGAGTTAGGGGAACAAGTGACGGAAGAAGCAGAGGAAGGAAGGAAGGAAGGAAGGACATAATAGCCAGATGACATAGGGGATGGAGACAGAATTGGAGAATCTGAGGCAGAAGGCATTGGAAGAATGGAAATTGAGGAAGTTTCCCCTCGTTCTCCACTTCCCACTTCCTTTCCAAAAGGGGAAAGGAAATTCCGCTTTCGTACCCACAGAGTAAGAGAAAGAATCTCTCCTCTGGTATTAACGTTTGTAGGAGAAATTACAAGAGAAAGCATCATTGTTTCCAGTGTCAACCGTTGAGCCAATGGGAGAAGAAGCTATTCTTGACACTGATACACAAGAATCAGTGTCAGCCGCCAAGCCAATGGAAGAAGAAGCTACCCTTAGCACTGCTACACAATAACCAATGTCAACTAGTGAACAATTTGAAGAAATTATTGTCGACACTGTTGCACAAGAACCAATTTCGACTGGGGAGAAAATTGAAGAAGTCATTGTTGACACTATTACACAAGAACCAGTGTCGACTGGTGAACAATTTGAAGAAGTTATTGTCAACATTGTTACACAAGAACCAGTGTCGACTGGGGAGAAAATTGAAGAAATTATTGTTGACATTGTTACACATGAACTAGTTTCGACTGGGGAGAAAATTGAAGAAATCATTTTCGACACTGTTACACAAGAACCAGTGTCGACCGGTGAGAAAATTGAAGAAATCATTGTTGACACTGTTACATAAGAACTAGTGTCGACCGGTGAGCAAATTAAAGAAAATGTTGTTAACACTGTTCCACTATCACCTCCCGAGCAATCGGAAAGAGACATGGTTGTTGGTATTGACCGCCAAGGGCCAGAATCAATTCTTGAGAAAGTGGAACGAGAAAACATTGCAGTAGAACAACCATAGGAAGAAAATGTTGATGATACTACTCTTCAGGGACCTGCAGTGGCTCCTAAGCCATTTGGAGGAAATGTGGAGGCACTAGGACCTACAAAAGAAGGCATTGGAGCCACCCCCTGAGTTGTCAAACAAATGGAAGAAAGAAGGGAAAAAGAGGAACCAGATGATGAGTTCATTGACATGAATCTGCCCAACCCAACACCGTTCATGAGACTGATGGAAGAGGTTGTTATTAAACATGAATTCATTGAACAATGTGCAAAAAGGAAGGCCACCGTCCGGGACCAGTACCTGTCGCTGTTTAGGGAAAACATGCAATTAAAAATGGAAATTATCAAGTTGAGGAGACAAGTATTACACTTGCTAAGATGGTTGAGAAGGCAAAAGAGGAATGACATTCAAGCAACCTTGACTCCCAAAGCTGAAACAACATCGGAAGAAGTACAGACTAAAGATAGGTTGATGACGTCGGCAGCCACATAGACTGAGTTGTTTCTGCATTTGTTTGAGCCTTGGGAGTTTTTGCTGATCGTAGAGATTCAAAAATGGAAAACCATTGTGTCTTGTCTTTAGTACAGATCTATCTCTTTGGAAGATCACCGGGAAGAAGTGAAAGGAATTCGGGAATAAGCAGCAAGAGTGGTGGTTGATCATGTCACCCAAATAGAGAAAGCTAAGCACAAACAGTTGGGTGTGGAGCTTAATTATCTTCTTTATTCAAAGGTATCGTCACATTGGACCCTAGTTCGTAATGGGGTGGCAACGCCACCCATTATTTGCACTGCAAGGGGGGTCAAAGGGGGGCGACAATGATCTTTAGGAGCCCCACCCTTGGTAGGGGATCGGGAGCAGTGCCCCCTAAGCTAAAAATAGATGTAAAATTGTCTTGTAAAATTTTGTAATTTCATAGTCAATCTGGGTTGTTCATTAGGCAGAAATTTGACAGTAGAAGTTATGTTTAATTTAGGATTTTTTTCCCTAAAAGGCAACCCCTTGCTATATATGAGGGAATTGTATTGCGGCTATGAAGATGTGTATTTTGAGCAAGGAAGAGAGAGGAGATTAAGAGCAAAGAGGGAATTACATTGGATTTGTTGTTGGTTTTATCTCTTCATTTTGTAAAAGGAAGGATTGGTTGTTTCTCCGTGGACGTAACCCAAATTGGGTGAACCACGTATATTTGTGTCTCTCTTGTTTTATGTGCTTTCTATGTTTATATTTCTGCAATATTTTATGTGTTTCATTACTCTATAATATATAATTTTCTAACAAATGGTATTAGAGCCGAAGGTCTATTTGGCTGATAAACTCACAGGAGAGAAGGGTTCTTGGTTTGAGTGGGAGCAACGGCGGAAGATGGTAGGTTTAGGGTAGAAAAATTTAATGGCCAAAACTACCAACTATGGAAGATGCGGATGGAAGATTATTTGTACCAGAAATATCTGTACCTACCATTGAGCAAAAAGGAAAAGATGTCGACGAGTATAACAGACACAGAATGGGATATTCTCGATAGAAAGGCACTTGAAACAATACGGTTGTGCCTAGCAGCGTCGGTAGCCTTTAATATTTCAAAGGAAACGACAACAGAGGGTTTAATGTCGGCATTAGACAAACTATATGAAAAACCCTCGGCCTCAAATATGGTATTTCTTATGAAGATTTTATTTAATATCAAGATTTCTAAAGTTGGATCTGTTGTTGATCATTTAAATGAATTTAATGCAATTACTAGTTAGTTAATTTCTATAGGGGTAACTTTTGATGATGAAGTTAGGGCTCTGTTATTTCTATGCTCATTGCTAGAAAGTTGGAATGGTTTAGTTATGGCCATTAGTAACTCTATCTCTCAATCTAGTACTTTAAAGTTTGATGATGTTGTCGGTGCAATCCTTAGCGAGGAAATGTGACGGCAAAGCTCCGGTGAGACATCAGGTAATGCTTTGACTACAGAGACTAGGGGAAGAAAAATGGAAAGAGGAAAGAGCCCAGGATATCGCAATAAGTCAAGGAAAAGTAGATCCAAGTCCAAATCGGGGATAGTGTGCTAGAAATGCGGGAAGAAAGGACATATGAAGAAAGACTGCAAGTCTGGGAAGGGAAAAGAAGGAGGCGTGCAACATGAAAACGATCATGAAGCGAATGTGACAGGTGATGTGTTGCAAGATGCTTTGGTTCTTTCATTAGAAAAATATTATTGATGCTTCGGTGATAGATTCAAGGGCCTCATTCCATGCCACACCTGATAGGAAACATTTTCATGATTATGTTCAAGGAGATTTTGGACATGTTCGATTGGGTGATGATAAACCCTGTAAAATCATTGGAATGGGTACAGTTTTCATAAAATAGTAGAATGGAAATCAATGGTTGTTGAAGGAGGTAATGCATGTTCTAGGTCTAAAGAGAAATCTAATTTCAACAAAGTAGTTGGGAGGTGAGGCTCTATAACTACTTTTACCAATAAAACCTAGAAGGTCACTAAAGGAGCCCTGGTAATAGCAAAAGGAGAAAAGATTGGTACATTGTATTTATGGAATGGTATTTCTAATTTTGTTAATGTTTTAACCTCTACAGGAGCAGATACGACATTGTGGCATCATAGGCTCAGGCACATGAGTGAGAAGGGGATGCAAATTCTTCACTCAAGAAATTTGTTGCCAGGTTTGAAGCATGTTGATTTTGAATTTTGTGAGAATTGTGTTCATGGAAAAATAGAAGAGAGTCAAATTCCTCAGAGTTGGGAAATAAAAGAAGAGTGAAAAATTAGAGCTTGTGCATACAAATGTATGGGGACCTGCTAAGATATCATCTATCAGTGGCTCTTGTTATTATGTTATTTTTAGTGATGATGCAACCAGAAAAACCTAGATTTATTATATTAAGAATAAATCTGATGTATTTGATAATTTCAAGAAATGGAATGCTTTGGTTGAAATGAGACAGGAAAAAGGTTGAAGTGTCTCAGATCAGACAATGGAGGTGAATATTGCAGCAAAGAGTTTGATAGGTACTGTTCAAAGAATGGAATTCGCAGAGAGAAGACAGTTCCAGGAACACCACAAGAAAATGGTGTGTCAAAAAGGATGAATAGGAAAATCATGGAGCATGCAAGGTGCATGAGATTGCATGCATGATTGCCTTTACAATTTTGGGCAGATGTTGTAGATAATGTTGTTTATCTAATAAATATAGGGCCTTCAAGTTCCTTGGATGGTGGTATTCCAGAGGAGGCATGGACAGGAAAAAAGGTAAACTACTCATTTTTAAAGACTTTTGGTTGTGAAGCCTTTGTCCACATTAATAAAGAAAATAAAACAAAGCTTGAGGAAAAATCAAAGAAATGTACCTTTATTGGATATGGTGTTAATGTTTTTGGTTATCACTTTTATGATTATGAAAAAACACAAAATCATTAGGAGAAGAGATGTCATATTCAATGAAAAGGTTTTGTATAAGGATCAAATGCAGCAAAAGAAACAGGAAAAAGAAAACAGAGAATACATAGTGCTTGATGAGATCACAGAAAAAGCGAAGGTGTCTGAAAATCATAATGATCAACAGTCAAAACAACAACATCAACCACAACAACAACAAGCACCTCAAACACCTGAAAGTGGTCATAGAATATCTACTAGGATAAGTAGACCCCATGAACGATATTTTCCTTTATTATATTATGTATTGTTAACTGATTCTGGTGAATCAGAATGCTATGAAGAAGCAGTGTAGGTAGAAACCAAGAAGAAGTGGGATAAAGCCATGAAAGAAGAGATGAACTCCTTAGTACATAACCAGACTTGGGACTTAGTCAGGCTTCCTGCAGGTAAAACAACATTGCAGAATAAATGGGTTTACACGTTGAAGGAAGAATATGGAGGTAGAAAAAGGTATAAAGCTAGACTTGTGGTGAAGGGGTTTTCACAAAAAAGGGTGTAAACTTTAATGAAATATTTTCTCCTATTTTTAAAATGACTTCAATCGGAACTATTTTAAGTCTAGTAGCAACTGAATATTTGCATATTGAGTAGTTAGATGTAAAGACAACATTTCTCCATGGGGATTTGGAGGAAGAGATATATATGCAACAGCCATAAGAATATGAGGTAAAAGGGAAGGAGAAACTAGTGTGCAAGTTGAAGAAAAGCTTGTATGGCTTAAAAGAGGCTCCAAGGCAATGGTATCTAAAATTTGACAGGTTTATGTCTGAACAAGGTTATACTAGATGTCACTCTGATCATTGTGTTTATCTAAAAAGGCAAAATGATGGAAGCTATATTATATTTTTATTTTATGTATATGACATGCTTGTTGCAGGTTCTAACATGCATAAAATAAATGTGCTCAAAAGAAAATTGGCAAAATCATTTGCAATGAAGGATTTGGGTGTTGCAAAACAAATCCTTGGTATGAGAATAACTAGAGATAGGATGAATCACAAATTAACATTGTCTTAGAGTGAGTACATACAAAAGGTGTTGAAAATATTTAATATGTAGAATGAAAAACCAGTTAGTATACCTTTGGCAAACCATTTCAAACTAAGTAAGAAGGTGTGTCCCAAGACTCAGGAAGAAATGGCTTATATGTCTAAAATTCCATATGCATCAGCAGTTGGAAGCTTAATGTATGCAATGGTATGCACAAAGCCTAATATTGCACATGTAGTGGGAGCTGTAAGCAAGTACATGAACAATCCAGGAAGAGAATATTGGATGGCAGTGAAGTGGATTCTCGTGTATTTGAGAGGTACCACAAATCAAGCATTATAATTTGGTGGTTCAAACATTTCTCTACAGGGATATGTTGATGTAGATATGGTGGGTGGTAGAGATAACATGAGTAGCACCACAAGGTATGTGTTTGTTGTAGGTGGAAAAACTGTCAGTTGGGTTTCAAAACTATAAAGTGTTGTTGCACTCTCAACAACAGAAGCATAGTATGTTACTGCTACAGAGGTTAGTAAAGAAATGATATGGTTATAAAGGTTTCTGTATGAATTGGGTAAGAAGTAGGAGTTGGGCAAGTTATACAGTGACAGCCAAAGTGACATACATCTTGCAAAGAACTCTGCATTTCATTCCAGACTAAACATATATAGCTTAAGTACCATTTCATATGGTCAGTGTTGGAAGATGAACAGTTGAAACTAGAAAAGATACACACTAGCCAAAATACAGCAGATATGTTAACAAAAGTTGTAACCAGGGAAAAACTAAGATTCTGCTAATTTTCAATTGGTCTTCAATTATGATGATGAAGATGAGAAACAACTAGGTCCAAAGTGGAGTCATTGTCCAGCAAATGAAGCAGTGATGAAGTTGTTATAATCAGTGTCCAAGTGGGAGATTGTTGGGTGTGGACCCTGATTATCTTCTTTATTCAAAGGTATCGCTGCATTGGACCTCAGTTCGTAATAGGGTGGCAATGTTGCCCATTATTTGCACTGCAAGGGGGGTCCAGGGGGGTGGAGCCCCCCCTCAGGTGGGAGATTGGGGGTAGCGCCCTGAAGATAAAAAATAGATGTAAAATTATCTTGTAAAATGTTGTAGATTCGTAGTCAATCTGGGTCATTCATTAGGCGGAATTCTGACAATAGAAGTTATGTTTAATTTAGGGTTTTTTTCCCCTAGAAGGAAACCCCTTGCTACATATGAGGGAATTGTATTGTGGCTATGAAGATGTGTATTATGAGTGAGGAAGAGAGAGGAGATTGAGAGTGAAGAGGGAATTACAGTGGATCTATTGTAGGTTGTATCTCTTCATTTTGTTGGATAATATAAAAGGAAGGATTGGCTGTTTCCCCATGGACGTAGCCCAAATTGGGTGAACCACATATATTTGTGTCTCTCTTGTTTTATGTGTTTTCTATGTTTATATTTCTGTAATATTTTATGTGTGCCATTGCTCTGTAATATACAATTTTCTAACAGAAAAACAACAGAAAAAAATTGAAGAATTACAAGGGAAAGTGCAGTTACTGAAGGCTGACAAGGATGAAATGTTCGCCCTAGCACAGTAGGTAATGGTGTGCTGACCTCTTGCTAATTATGCTTTGTTTCTTCATGAGAAATATCTATTTCTGTGTCTAAAAGGTACCCATTAGGAAATTAGCCTCGACATAGAAGACCCTATGTAGTTCCTAAGGATCTTGAGAGCTCATAATCTATTGAACCAACACTTAATGTGTGAACTCTACATGCACAATTACATCCTGGAGAATGATCAATCGTTCAATATAGTGCCATATGTGGGAGACATTCAACTGAGATCATTTACTTCCTTCATGATTAATTAGGTTAAATGGAAGAAAGCCTTCGACACATTCAAAGAGAATCAAGCAAATCAGCCACTTGTTATCATAATGGAACATTGCCAGTTAGTGGATATTTATAATAGACATCACACATTTCTACAGCTAGAAGGATGGAAGGACCACATGTTGAAAACACAGAAATGGTGTGTTGACATGTGTACAAGGCAGATTCTTACTTTTCAGGAGGAAGCCCAGGATGCTTGTCAGAGATTATGGATGTTGTCATCATCAACAGTGGGAGTACATGAACCTTTTGCGGCTCCTAATTTTGGTCGGGCTTTGGAGCAACGTGATATATCGCATGCATCCGACATTGTGGGCCCCGTGGATTAGTTTGAGATTTCAGTTTCCCATTATTTTGTTTCCTTTTGAGCAGTGCACACTAGCCTATGTGATAGCAGAAGACTGGTGGAAGGACATCATTTGTACTGATGGTTTTAGACTTCCCAGGACAGAAATGGCCATGAGATACAACATTTCACAACTTCATGCCAACAAAAGTAGTTCCAAGATAGACCTGCATAGAAAAAGAGTTGCATGAGGACATGCAGAAAATCTAGTTGGGGAGAGGTGTTGATTGCTAAATTTGCCTACTTTTTACCTGCCTTTTTACCCCTTTCCTTCACCTATTTCATGTCCTTGCGAGGTTAATTTGTGTCTCGAGAAATGAAGGTATATCTATTTTGTCATGTCTTTGTGAATTATTAATCGATCAAGAGTAGTCCTAGGGGAGCATTGCTTATGCGACTTGCTAACCCATGTTTCTTTGCAGATTTGAAAGGATGATGATCAACATACTACAATTCAAAATATAGTTATCAATGAGTTGGCAATGCTAATCTCAGGATGTTGGCTGTAACGATGATTCCACCAAAGAGAGTTTGTTGGACCAATGTATTTTCTATCTTCGCATTTTGTTTATGTCTCAATGATCATTGTGTATTTGTAGGCAGACACTTGTCGTAATCCTTGGGAATTGTTGATACTATCTTTGTAGTATTGAAATGTTTAAGTAAGGTTATGGGGCTATAAAAGTAACCATCACTAGAGAGAGAGACACGAGAGTTCTGAGAATGTAACTACAGACTTTTGTATTTTCATTTGATTAATGCAATCCTAATATTCTAAGTATTAAATAGTCTTCGATATTTTGTCATAACCCTGATTAGGGAGTTGGGCCCACTCTCTTGACCAGGTGTTGTTGAATTAGTGGTGTGTGAAGATTTATTTTTGTTATGCTTATTTCCTTATCGCTTTAATGGTTCATTAAGTTTGTGTTGTTGTGAATCCTAATTTGTTGTTACTCTAATTGTTATTATTTTTATTGCTTGCTGTTACACTTTGTTATATTATTAATTGAATGTTCAATGCTGGGTAGGGAAACGGTGGCCTACATAGACCTTGCATGGTACCATTGAAATAACCATATGAGCCCCAGGTTGACAATTAATGTGGGAAAAGAGTTAATTCTATAATTCATATCTAAACACCAACATAAAGATTCAATCATCTTTAGAACAAAACGTTTTCCCAAAATAATACAATCATCTAGTAGTCTCGATCCTTTCATCTTCGGAAAACTTTCGAACCTCAATGGATGTAAATGTACCATACCTATGCTATATGCAAATTCAAGGGTTCTTTTTTATGCTTTAACTAAAAAAGAAGACATATGCACCACATCTACACCAAAAATGCTTCCGAAAAATCATTTATGAAGCATGCTAATAGAAACATCAAAGTAGTGTCAATAGATGTAATATCAACATGATCCTCTTCGAAATTTTGATTCAACTTTATTAATTCAACGAGCATGTCTACAAGTAGATGGATGCAAAATTGTGCTTGAAATATTGTTGCCAGCTCACACATTTTAACAAGTCTTGCCATGACATTTCCTCTAGAGAACCACCTAATTTGATGAATTTGTAAGACCACTAGCTTAGTGATTTGAAATGTATACATTAGCTCTCTCAAATTTCCGTGTCTTTTAGTTTATTTCCCAAGCCATGAAAAAACTTTGTTTCCAAACTTGTTAATATATTGCAACTCTGGAAAATGGGATGAAGCCTCATTCGTTACTAATGTATCCCTATGATCTATGCAATGGATAACTAATAAATGAGGAGCATACAAAGCTTAGAATATAAACCTTCATGAATACCCCTCATGGAAGATCTACCATCTGAACCAAAAGCAACAAACTTCATCAAATATAAATCCATTTATCCCAAAAGAATTCTCACTAGATCATACATATTGTTAGGACCCTATACTACTAGTGTAACCCTTTATTGTTATTAGTACAAACCCCTTATTATATTGTTCTACCCATGTAGTCAGCATATTGTTATTATTGTGCCTCATAGAAGCCCACTATTGTTATTATTGTTCCCTTTCATTATTATTGTTATGTCGGCTCTGATTATATTATGACCCTTTAGACTCCTATATATAGAAAGGAGGTCTTGTCATGTGTATCATCCAAGAATTGTTCATTAGTGTAATGTAAAAAAGGTTGCCCCCTCGAAGAGGCAGAATTCTTTTCTATCTTTTTGTGAGTTGGTTTCATAACACATACATTGAGTTATTCCATCCTTTATTTGAAGCAAACATATAAACTTTGTTAAACATTGACCTCTTCCCCCATTCGTCAAATATGTAATATAAACAATCAATTGGTGTCCCATAATTTGATCAGTGCTTTCATCAACTAAAATTGAGTAAAATGGGTTGTGTAAAATCTCCTCTTTTAATTTGTTCCAATACACCTCTTTAGTAACTTGAAGAAACTCTTTTCTTGGTGTGGTATTTGTGTATGTAGAATATTCATATGTTAGAAGCACGTGTGGAGTGCATTTATACATATTCAAGTCACATATTGACTTATACATTTCTAAAGATAAATCATGTATAGCAACAAAACACATGTTTTCAATCACTGATATAATTCTCTCATTCTCAACATCTATCGCTAGTTCTACATGTTTAGTGATTGGAATATTGCTTCGTTTGTTTTTTCCATCTAAAAGCTGTAAAAAACAATTATGAGCTTTTGATTTTGCATGGCCACTTAGACCACTAACTTGAAGAGTGGTAGTTCCCTCTTTTTCAAATGGGGTCTCACTTTTAAATTCAACACATCAAGAACATTTTATCCTTTCATTACTATTACAATATTTTACAACATAAGACAATGGGAATCTTGTATTTCATTTAGATTTGAATATTATTTTGTGTTTCTTTGATGTGTTTTCTCCTTTAACAAACTCTACACTATTTGATTCATCATATTCATGTAGATGAACATCAACTTCATTTTGAATATTATATGGTTGATTAGAATGTTGTGCAAGGCCAAATGATTCAACAATTGACAATTGCCTTTTATCCTTCTTAGGACAACCAAATAGGAGACATTTTTCAAGATTTACACATATTAAATTAAATAAAAACAATAGAATAATTAAATACATAAACTAAAAATCCCTTAGCAAGATTGAGATAGACAAAATTCAACCTTAGCAAGATGCCATAGTATTTGACTATAGATTTCTTGATAGGTTATTCATTGCTTTGTTGAATTAGGTTTTATAACATTCAAGGAAACCTGTAGCTTTATGACAAAGAACAAACACTTCATGAAAAATGGTACTTGGACAAGAAATTTGTATGGATTTAAGAAATGAAGCAAAAAAACAAGAGTCTGAATGGGAGTAGTATAGTTGTGGACTCCAATACCCTCAGTATAAGATAGATATTCTTTTCATAGTTGGTAGATTGATATAATTCTAACAATAAAAAATTCCACCGTTAACAATGTAGAAAAAAACTCCAACACCCATGCCTAGGGTAGAAGGATGGCAAGCAATTGCATTCATGGTATCTAGCCACAATGTTGATTTCCTGGGGTGTGGATTCTATGGTTCCCGTGATACATTGTCTGACCACAAAGGTTGCCATTACTTCAAGGAGCGTTGCATTAAAGAATCCATAGAATGAAAAACTAAATGCTAATGAGATATGAGGAGGATAATGAAGAATACCATATAGTCTAGTGTCGAACAATAACTTTCCTTTGGTGGATGATGGGTTGCAATTCAAACGAAAGAGGAAAAAATGGATGCAGGGAAAGAGCACTCACCGATAATCAAGGAGTGAGAGCATGCGTAGAGATGTTGAATAGGTATTCAATATGCTATGCCACCCTCTACTAGGTGTGATAGTACCATGATTGTTGCATGTCTTATTATTGCAGGTTACATCATATTGGTGTAAGTTTGGGGCCTCAAGGAAATATCCCCAAATCATAATATAACTATTAAATCATATGAGGTCAACTAGACTTTGACTAATCTCGTCTATGTCAGTGTAATCTATATGCTAATTCAAACTCTAAATTTTCATAAATTAAAAAAAATATTAACAGATTATTAAAAATATTTCCCTTCTTTTAAAAAAAATCGAAGAGTAATTTTTCTAGCACTTCTAAGAAGGGCCAAGAGCCCAAGGAATACCTCGGAAAAGTTCAATTTGATTGCTGATACCAACCATAGAGTGATAATCACGGGTACTCTAAGCTTCAATAAATTTGAAATTAACAAAATCTATGATTAGCCATTAGAGTGTCACATGCCGTGAAATATACCTGTCCACTAAAACCGAACATCTCATTTAAAATTTCAACCTAAACTACCATTTTGTTTGGTTTACAATGGTGTAAATTACCATAGATATTGGGGAATATGAGATTTTAATATTATTATATTTATACCTTAATTACAAGGTAAAAATTGTTGAAAGAATTTAGCACAAGTTTTGTGGCTTAGTTACCTGGATTTAAGTTAAAATGTTCCCGAAGAAGATTAAAATTTTTCAAAATGCAAAATCTTGAAGTGTAAATTTTGATTTTTTTAACATTTAGCAAATTTAAAGTGGTGATAAATTTATGTCCAATCTTAATCCTATTATTTATAGTTATATAAATTTCATATCTTACACATAAAATATT
>APFE031639535.1:8707-48777 GCA_000404065.3 Pinus taeda | reverse complement strand
CTCTCTCACATACAAGGCAACAAACTCATAACCTTCCTCAAGCTCAAAAGCAATCCTCACACAACACACCAAATGCCTACAAAGAGCAGAACTAATGCACTAAGAATTCCTCAAACAAAGTCTATATGTTCCAAACTAGCTGCTCATGGGTAATGGAGGAGGCTGATAAAGGAGAAGGAGTCTCCATGAATAGGTAAAGGATGAGCTTTCCCCCAAGATAAGTGGATGATCAGTCGAATAGACATGCTAGAGAAAGGATGGCGACCTTAACAATGCTAACAGCCAAGTCTGGAGTCATCTGGAAGACTGGTTGTTAGAACAAACTCGCCTAAATAGGATCAGCGCGGGTGCAAAACTGGGCTGGCGCGCTGGCATCGCAAATCAACTATAGAAGAGGTCTGGTCAACGCACAGTGATACAAATAGAGGGCACGCTGTTCGTGAAATTGGACCAGCGCAGAAAACACGTGTGCTTTAGCACTGCTAGCGCAGCAGCTACATTATCCTCCGCCAGTCAGCGCGGTTATTTTAGAAACAGACGTGATGATTCAATAAACTTAGGCAAAGAGGGTTTTTAGCCATTTCAGAGAGCATAGGCAAGGTGAATGTGACTTTATGACACAGTAGGGAGACTGACAAGGTGACAGTGACATTTTACTGTGTAACAGGGATTTTAACACACAACTTTCCCAATTCACCTAGAAGTTTAGTCTCTTTTGGGGTGCATTGGGTAGGATGGATTAGTCTCTCAGGAAAATGAGGTGGATTGGCTTGAGAAATACTCTATTCCTTTTCCTCTTTAAGCTCCTCAGGTGGAGATGGACGTTGGTTATCTGGAAGCACTCTTCTAGAACTGAGGTTGATTTCCTGAATTTCCACAACAAAGGAGGGTAAGATGTCTCTCCACTATAGACTTGCTACACCTTCTTATTATTTGGGTTTAGATTTGGCTGAGTAGGCATATGAGGTTTCTTAGGTGGAGCATGGTGAAGGAGTTGTAGTTGATATGGAGGTGGAGGAAAAAAAGGTTGGAGATTAGTTGTATGGAGGCCTCCACCCCTGAGATGGGGTATTCCACTAAGGTTGTGGGGGAGAATATGGTTGAATTGCTTGGATTGATAAGTTGAGAATGGTATTGAGGTGCATAAGACTAAGGAGAAGATGTGGACCATGAAGGATGAGAAGGAGGACACTAAATGGGAATGGATACATTCTAACTAGGGTTGTAATATGAATAGGATGCCCCTTGCATACGCTTCTAGTATGTTCAATCTCCTTAAGGCCTCCTTTAGTTGATATAGCAGAGTTGTTTAGTCACACCTTCATTTCCTTGATATACAACTTTCAATCTAGGTAGAGAAGGGCACTTGTCTGTGGAGTGGTTTTCCTCATAGATTGAGTAGACCTCTATAATATTTAATGGAAATTCATTTCTAGGGTGCCTCCTCATGCATCTAGGGAAAAAAACAATAAAAAATAGTTAAGGCTCTGTCTGCTTCCTCCTGCTGCCTCTTGATCTTCATGGTGTCCATTTGCAGAGCAAAGGTATGCAACATCTCACTCATAAAGTCTTCCAACATGTTCCCAATTTCACTTTTGATGGATATGTTGGAGGATGATGAACTGGCCAAAGATTGACTAGCCCTACCCTTCTTTATGGCTGCCCTAGAATGATTTCTGAAAATGGTTTTGATATCATGATACGATAGCTGGTAATTGTTCCCTCAAGATGACATGTTTAGCATTTAGAGGATATCTTCCCTGATCCCTCTAAGAATGATTAACTTGAGTTATTTAGGATTGATGGTGCATCTGGTCCTTTTGTAGCTGAGTTGGAACCTTTCCACAAAATCTTCCAAGGATTCATCATGTCCCAAGGTCATTTTGAATATTTTTTCTTTGGTATCTTTTGACATACAATATTCCCTATACTTATCATTGAAGGATTGTTACATCTGAGCCCAGGTAGTGATGTTGTCCCTAGACAAACCCATGAACCAACACAAGGCTACATCCTTAAGGGTGGATGGGAACAATTTCATCTTTTGGTCATCAAAGGTATAATCATAAGTTTTGGAGATGATAGAAAACTCAAACAGAAAGGTATCTGGGTCTTCTCGGGTTAATCCATGGAAGTGAGGAAGGGTAGAGGGGCTTATGTTTTTCATCCTGACATCTCCATTGGTTTCCCTGATGGGAGAAGCACCTTCATTTCTATTTTCAGCCATGTTGTAAGTGTCTGGAAGGGTTTATTCTTCTTGCTCCCTAATAGGCTCTTCAAAGATCTCTAGTTGTTCATCTAATGGGCCCTCCAACTCCCCTGTAGTCAGAGAGGGAATATGGTAGCCACTGAAGAAGAGGGAAGGTTGGTTGTCTGATGGTGTGGGGGTATTCGGAATTTTTTTCCTAAATTGTCTCTACTCCTATGAGGCATGAAATAATTTTTCTCTTCTTCTTCTTCTTCTTCTTTTATTTTTTTTCTTCTGAATTACTTGCAAAATGGAAAGAAAGTAGAAATTACAACTACTTACTGAATGTAAAACAAAAAGGAAATCATAAATTGCAACTATCTATTGAATGAAAAATATAAAGAAAGTAACAATTGCAACTATTTACTGAATTTCAAATAGAAAGGAAAGCATAAATGACATCTACCTAGACAACTCCCCTGACAATGACGCCAAAAGTTGATGAGCCCCAGTATTGTAGCAAGGATGCTACAAATCCTAGGGCTAGCAACTTTACTTTATCAACTTGAGGTTCGTACAAACATGGAGGTGATTGTGCTATATGCACAGTAGATGCAACTGTCTACTCTTGTCACTTTTCAACTAGGGTGATAGACCACTAGGGATTTTCAAACCAATATTATGTTCGGTTGTGTTATATTATTTCCATGACTAGCCCACGTAGTTAACTAGGGCTTTAGAGGGGGGGCGGAGCCCCCCCTTCGTTGCACCGATTACACAATGGGGAGGAGTCACAGGAGGGTTTGAGGGGGGTGAGTAGCCCCCCTCTACAGTGTCCAGGACAATGCCCCGAGGAAATTTCTTTTGGACCCTATATTAGGTTGGGCAGACCTACCTATTGTTTTGTGCATGGTTTTCGCACATGGTTTTTGATCCATGATTTTGGATGCGATGGTTTTTGGTCCATGGTATTGGATGCTTCATCATGTATAAATATGTATTGTGACATTGAAATGAACATAATGAAAAATCAATCTAGTAGTCCCAATTTTTTTATCTAGGGGAAAATCTCTATGTATATGTGTTGTATGTGTTATTCTCTCACATTACTTATTTTTTGTGTTTTAGAATTCGTATACAGGTAATTTCTGTATGGGGTTAAAACCTACATTTGGCATTAGGGTTTTTTTGGCTTCAAGGGAATACCTTTGTTGTTGAGGGGTTTCGCTCGGGCTTGTGGTAGACATTGTTCAGTGGGAGATCTGCGAGATCGATTCTGGTGGTGAAAGAAGATGACGAGCAGTGAAAAGATAGAGATTGAGAAATTTCAGAGTTTTGAGTTGTGGAAACTCAATATGGAGGATCTATTAGTGGATAAAGATGAGTAGATTGTGGTAGATCTAGGTACTAAACCAATGGGAGTGTCTGATGAACAATGGAAGAAGTTGGATCAAAAGGCAAAGAGCATAATAAGATTGTGTGTCTCAGATTCGGTATTGTTGAATGTATTAAGGGAAAATACAGTTAAGGCTCTGTGGGAAAAAATAGGGACTTTGTACCAATCTAAGTCTCTAGTAAATAAACTATTCCTACGGAAAAAGTTGTATAACCTGAGGATGAAAGATGGAGACTCGGTGACAGAGCATCTGAACACATTTAAGACTCTAGTAAGTCAGTTATTATCTATTGATATTAAAATTATAGATGAAGATAAGTGAATCAGTTTGTTTTGTTCTCTACCAGATTCGTGGGATAGTCTGGTTATTGCAATAGGTAGCAATGCAACTACCTTGGAGTTTGATGAAATAGTCTCATCCTTGCTGATGGAGGAGATGAGACAGAAAAATATGGAGAGCCAAAATAGTGATTCCTTGTCTGTACGAGGATGGTTGCAAAACAGAAAAAAAAAATAAGTCATTGAGTGGGAGATCTAAATCTCCAAGAAAACCTATAAAGGTGGTGTGTTGGAAATGCGGAAAGGAAGGAAGCTACAAAAGGGATTGTAATATAAAGCTCCTAACAAAGGAAACGGATTTGATGATGCTCCTTCTGCAGAGGCAAAAACCACCTCAGATGAAGATGGGGATGTGTACTTGGCTTCTTCAAGTACACATGTACATCATGAGGCATGGTTGATTGACTTAGGTGCATCCTTTCACTTCACTCCCCATAGAAAGTGGTTATGCAAGTATGAGAAATATGATGGTGGTGATGTCTTCTTTGGGGATGACAGGAAGGCTAGAATCGTTGGTCGTAGAAAAGTAAGGTTGAAGTTGCAAGGTGGAAGGGTTAGAACACTTTTGTTTGTTCTGCATATTCTTGCATTGGCCAAAAATCTGATTTCTGTAAGAAAGCAGGATGATGCAAGTGTAAAAACAATGTTCGAGAATGATACCTACAAGATGATTTGGGGAGCACTGGTATTGATACAGGGAGTTTAGACTAGAACTTTTTACAAGCTACAAGGTAGCACTGTTGTTGATGGGTGCAATAGTTCTTTGGTTCTTGAAAGTGGAATAGAAAATCTAGTGGTCTTTGGAGTATCGGCCATGCTGTGGCATCAAAGGCTTGGACATATTAGAGAGAAGGGACTTCAAATATGTCATGGTAAAGGTATGGTAGAAGGTATGAGTAATAGCTTTCTGGATTTTGATTTCAGTGAAAATTGTGTATATGGGAAGCATAATTGGGTGAGTTTCCCCTATAGTGGTAAGAGGGTGAAACAAATATTAAAGCTTGTGCACAGTGATGTTTTTGGACCTGTGAAGGTTCCATCATTAGGTAAGTTTGTGTATTATGTATCATTTATAGATGGCTTCTCAAGGAATACATGGGTATATTTACTTAAGAAGAAATCTGAAGTCTTTGATAGGTTTAAGTAATTACGTCGTAAGGCATTTCCATATGAAATCAACTTTCCTTTGAGGTTACGTGTCCATTTGTGAGCGCTTGATTTAGTTGTAAGATGATTAAAATTGTTTCAACCATCGGATTCATAAAAGACGGTTCAACTATCGGGAGGAGCAGAGCACGCACAGCTAATAAGAGAACTCGGAGCGGCCTGTGAAGAGTGGGGAATGCTCCATCGGATTCATAAAAGACGGTTCAACTATCGGGAGGAGCAGAGCACACACAGCTAATAAGAGAACTCGGAGCGGCCTGTGAAGAGTGGGGAATGCTCCAGATCATAGATCATGGCATCCCTGCAGAACTAAACTCTCAGATAATGTGTTGTGCCGAGGAGTTCTTTTCGCTTCCAGTGGAAGAGAAGATGCAGTACACCATACAGGCAGGCTAGTTCGTAGGCTATGGAAATGGGAGCTTTATCAACGATGACCCCTTCAAGGACTAGAGAGAACTATACGTCACGCCATGCTACCCAGCTCGGGACATTCAAAGCTGGCCTGCAAATCCAGTTCAGTTCAGGTTAGCCTGCATTTCCTTGGTTTATGTACTTTATCTAGTGCATTACACGATCATATATTTTATCTATCCCACACTCGAACTGTCATTGTTTTTCAGGGAAGCTTTAGCGAACTACAACGATACGATGATGGAGTTGAGCAAAACACTACTTGGGCTCATCTCAGAATCGCTAGGAATTGAAGTGGATGCGACCGAGAAAGCCTGTGGAGAAGGCCAACAGAAAGTTCTCTTGAATTACTACCCGACTTGCCCCCACCCCACTTTAACGTTAGGCCTCAAGAGACGTACCGATCTAGGAACTCTTACCATTATACTGCAAGACAATGTTGGAGGCCTTCAAGCCACAAAGGACAATGGTGAAACGTGGGTTATAGTGGAACCCATCGATGGAGCTTTCGTTGTAAATATCGAAGACCATATGCATGTCAGTGCCTATATTTATTGTTTTCCGTAACATTTTAATTCTGTATTGAACATATTGAGATTAAACGAAACTGAGTTACAGTATAAAAATAAAATGAACCTCTATGATCTTCGTCGTAGTTATTTCGAAATATTATGTTATTTAATTCATCGTGAAACATAACAAATAGTTCTGAGAGAATAAGCTATCTTGTTTTAGGATTGCGTCGCAAGATTAGGTCTTGCACGAGTATTGTGTATGAAGATTATCTCGGTTGAAAATATCACACGATCTGTCTTCTAATAACCTCAAAAATAACCACAAGACCACTTTTTTATTTATGCGGTTTATTGTATTAGGATTGTGGTATTTTGGTTTCTTGCATGCATGTTGAATTTGGCTTTTTCTGTGATGCATGGATTTTTGGATAGTCCATACAATATTGGTACAGGGAGAGAGTGATCATTACATTTATTTAATAACTATAAAAATTAAACTAATCGATTAATTTTTTAATTAATTAACTTTTTGATTATATAATCTAAATGTTAAATATTTTTTTTGAACCGATCAACTATCTATTATATATATATATATATGGTTGCTCAACAAAGTATTATATTACAAAATATTTTAGATTCAAATTATTCAAGTTTATCCCTAGACTGCTTGCTAGGGGCAGTTTGGTTCTAAACATTAGTGATCATACGAAAATAACTATACAAATATATATGAATTCCAACCATACTTATTAATAAATCATTGTATTAGGATTGTGTTTCAAAAGTTAGGTCTTGCACGAGGATTGTGTATGAAGATTAGCTCGGTTGAAAAAATCAAATATCTGTATTTTAATAACCTCAAAAACAACCACAAGAACACTTTTTATTTATGCGGTTTATTGTATTAGGGTTGTGGTATTTTTGTTTCATGGATGTAGGTTGAATTTGTTTTTATTTTATTATATTAATAAAAAAAAATGTGTGTGCGATTTTTTAGATTTTCTACACAATATTTGTATAAAGCCAAAGTGGTCACTAGTTCTATGGAATATTTTTATATAAGGAAGATTTATGTGAAAGGATTACTTTCTATTGATTTAATTTTTAAATAGGTAACTAATAATTTTTTAATAATAAAATATTTTTAACTAAAAAACCTTCGCCAATTAAACTAATGTTATAAGAAATCATAATCATAAATAAAAGTATTAATTTCTTAATTAATTATTTTTTATTATATAATATAAAACATATATATTATTTTTACGCAGTAAATTGTTTCAGCCATCGGATTCATAAAAGACGGTTCAACTATCGGGACTCTATATTGTCGGTTGCTCTTCCATATTACAGAGCTTGTTGGAGAGCCCGGTTATAAGGACTGGTGTCTTGCAACAAATGACGTCCATAGTTCGCAAGACTGGTGATTGATACTGGCACTATACTGGAATTTATCTCTACATTTACCCATGGGAGGGACCTCCCAGATTTTATAATTTTTTTATTGTTATTTCCATTGCTTATAAGGTTTTAGGTAACGAACTCGGTGAAATTTTTCATAACCTTTTTAATGGAGATTGAAATTAAAGTTTTTGGTTTCTAATGCAGCAATACTTGCTCGGTCGATAAACATAGGTCGATAAGAATCTGTAGAGATTCGTGGATGGAATTCAGTTCTTTCTTTCTCAAGCAAATGTATTTTTCATTCTGCAATTAAAATCAAATATATATTGTCGTTGCTCGCTTCATTCTGTGATTTTTGTTGTGTGCAATACTCTGTTTTGTTCTTTAGTTGGTAATTATATGGCACTTATATGGCACTTTTTTCGCAGGTGAGACAATGTGTAAAGGTTTCTATTTGTATGATGATAGACAAAAGGCCCTCAAGACCCTCAAATCAAGAAATATATTGAGAAGTCAAGAAGCATGGCTGGTTTGATTGTCAATAACAAAGTAATTTTTACTTCTGTTGCAGTATTATTTGGAAATATTTTCTTCATTTTTATTTTATTTCATACCACTTTTTTAGACCAAACATGTTTTCTCAGTTTTGGTAGCCAATTTCCTTGATGGATAAGGAAATAATTGAGATGGTACTCTTTCCAGTTGTCAATGAAGCTGTCAATGAAGCTTGCCGGGGTTCTAGGTGAGGGAATCACGGTTCAAGATTCAGACCTTGATATTTCCTCTGTAATGGGCATGGGATTCTCACATTACAGGTAAGTTGAAAAGTTCATTTTTTCCTATTTTTTCCCTATATCTGTTGCATCCTATATCCTATATTATAGTTCTTTCTTTTGAAATTCTTATAAACTTAGTTTGTTGTTGAAACTTTTTGAAAATTTTTTATGGTTTTTGGGGAACAATGATTGAACCAAATTACAATCCATCGAATTAATGCATTCATATTCTAAAGATGTTTACCTGTTGGAGGAGTTTTAAAAGTTCATTCCCAACAAAACTAAGAGAGTGTTTCTTCCAGGGGTGGTGTTATGTTCCGTGCAGATTCTCTTGAATTGAATTACAATTATTCCAAATTGAAGATCTGGGTTGAGTCATATGGTAATTGTTTTAAACCCTACCCATTCTTAAAAGAAAGAGCAGCCACTCGATCTAAAATGGTTAGTATAGTATCATTTATCATTTTGATCCCTTTGCTCCAAATTTGATAACCAGTTGTTTATTGCTAATATTTTAATCATTGATATACGAGTGCAAAGTGCCCCAATAAAAAATATCAAGTCTTGATTACAATTATTGACAACAGTTCAGGGAATCTCCTAAACATTGTCTACCAGAGATTCTGGATGAGAGTAATGCCTATTTTTATATTCGTGATAGCTTGGCACCTTACCATTTAATCTCCAGTGCTCAGATTAAAGATTTATAGCTTAGGGAATTTCGTTGGAGATACATCGGGATTGTGTTGCAGCGCAAAGTTTCATCTTGTCAGTCCATATAATATTTGGTTGTACAATATTGGTTGAGACTTGGGTATTAGTGAATATTTCTACACTAACTCGGGTATTAGTGAGTAGTTCTAGGTTTTTCATTCCTTTACGATGTTTTCCATATCTATTGTAAGTAAATTTTATTACTTTATGAATGTTATCGCTTGAGTAAGCAAAGTACTTGAAATATAAAAAGAACCTAATTACGTGTTGTAACAATTGGCCAATATGAAAATTATTAGAGATTACTCTTCATCGTTACTCTTTGTTGGAGTAACTGTTAAAAACGAAGTGATATATTTGTTAAAAGCTAAGTGATATATTTGTTAAAATGCATAGAAATAATTCTTATGTTCCGTCATTGTCCTTTTGGCTTTATAATTTAATTAGTAATGGTTGGTGATTGCCCTTTAGCTCTCGTTATAGTATAATTATTAGTTGTTGTTTGTGTTTAATGAATTTTTTAGATTGTACTTGAATATATGTGTCTTTTCGCATAACCTTCTTCATTTTCATTGTTGGATTTTTTCCCGCAATATGAATAATTATCTTTATTAGCATTTATTTTATTGTTTTACTTTTGAAACTGAGTTTATTCTCAAAATAGAGAAATGAATATCTTTTATTAGTTGATGATGAACAAATGATATTAAACTCTATTCATAATTTATTGCATTGCCAAGTATTTTATAGGTCATTAGGAAAAGATGTCACATAACATTAAGTAATAACAAAAAACTATATAAATGCATATGCATATAACTATATGACAAAAAAAGTAAATAATTAAAGAAAAAGATAAATATTGTTATAATTTTATTTTCCACACTATACCACAACCATATATTAACCTTCTCCCCTTTTTCTATGTTAAGTGAATAGCTATTAGCTCATAGCTCCCAAAAAGAAGACATATTATATACCTTAAAGAGATGTCGTATGCCACATTACAATATTATGGGCTACTAATTGAGCGAGACAAGGAGGAGGACATTTCATATACCTTGAAAACATGTTGTATGCTACATTACAATATGATGGGCGAATAATTGAACACATTGTATACCTTGAAGACATGTTGTATGCCACATTACAATATGATGGACTACTAATGTCTTGAAAACATGTTGTATGCTACATTACAATATGATGGGCGAATAATTGAACACATTGTATACCTTGAAGACATGTTGTATGCCACATTACAATATGATGGACTACTAATGTCCTGTGTAGAATTCGCTACAATGTAGAAGACGAGATTTGACTATATTCGCCACAGTTTCTTCCGAGAAATTTTCTTGTGGATCTCTAAGGATGGATCCTAAAATGTTTCATATGAAAATACTTTCACTATCTGAATTGCCTTATTTTGAATATTTCATATGAAAATGCTTTCACGATTTGCCTTCCCCGTTTTGAAACAGATCTGGTTCTTTCGACCTTCCAATCTGGTGCAACTTGTTCTCTCCGTATCAAATTCAAAAGAACATATATGCCTTCTTTTTTTTAATTGAAAATAACATTTGATATAGAGGGATGTGCAAAATAATAAGTTTAAATGGATAAATAATAACCTCCTAAAATTTTCTAAATTTGTCATTTTCAGGTTTCTTTTATATATTAAACCTAGCCCACAATTATACCAAGAATATGAAAAAATAGTTCGCATGGTGGCTTTCATTCATGAGAAAGGAAACTCCTATGAATTCATTCACTTAGCTTTCCTGCATTAACAATGCACGGTACATATCAGATCTAGCCATCCAAACAAATCATTTCAACATGGGATAAGTTGCTTTCTAAATGCGGGTTTTTAACCTGCAAACAACCTTTTTCACCTTCGTTTCACTTGTTTATTTCTTTAATGGAAATGAAAGGAATCTTTCAAGCATTTGACACTAAAAAAATTCCAGCTTTACGTGTAGGTCAAAAAGGAAATTTCTTTCGCGTACCATCAAGTTCAACCGAACACGCAAACAAAATTTCTTTCCCTTTACTTTCAAAACTTACATCGATGGTAGGATTAAGCAATAAAAGAGATGATTGACTTGAACTTTGTTCTTACTTTGTCCCATGGTTGGAATTTGATGGGTAGATTGTGCGTCGTGCGACAATTTAGTCGTCAAATATGACTGACACTCTAGCCTACCCCTCATCAAACAACTTTGAAAGATGTAAAACGTTTAACCGTCCTTCGATCAACCATGCCTATGATAATTATGGACGCAGTATA
Source organism: Pinus taeda (assembly GCA_000404065.3). Lineage (NCBI taxonomy): Eukaryota > Viridiplantae > Streptophyta > Pinopsida > Pinales > Pinaceae > Pinus > Pinus taeda. Next base: position 37,571 of record APFE031639535.1, on the reverse strand, counting down.
GCACAAATAATTTCCAAGGGGTGGACATGGACCTTTAACGCACTCGAAACAAATGTTGTAAATGACTTATTGACTTAAGCAAGCCCCCCAAGTAACAAGGGTTTTATTGGAACTTGAAAGAGCATCTTCGAACATTAGGAGGCAACCTATTTTGGAAAGGTTATAAAATTTGTCAATTTCGTGTAATGTAAGTGATTTGTATTTATCTTCTAGCTTGAATGATAATTTGTTTACTAATTTCTATCTTCAATGATTTTTTTATATATCATGATTTTTCTCAAATTTATGCCTTACGATGTTTCCTTTGCAACATTTGGTGCAATTGCTAGTTTAAAATTCTAGTGGAAAACTAGACAGAGAAGAAGATAATGGTGTTGAGGTTAGATAATGGTGGAGAGTTTTGCAACAAGGAATTTGAAGAATTCTGTAAGAAATGTGATATAGAATGGCAGAAGACTACTCCATACACACCTGAGAAAAATGGAGTTGCAGAAAGAATGAACAAGTCGTGGATGGAAAAGGCAAGAAGCATGCTCAGTGGTGTCAGGCTAGGACAAGAATTCTGGGGTAGAGGTGGTGGAGACATCATGTTACCTGGTTAATAGATCACCTTCATCGGCATTGGAGGATAAGACTCCACAAGAGATATGGACTGGTAAGAAACCCTCTCTTTCACATCTGAGGGTATTTGGATGTGATGCATATGTACATGTTTCAAAGGAGAAAAGAACCAAGTTGGATATTAAATCTGAAAAGTGCATCTTTATTGGGTATAAGGATGGTTTACAGGGTTATAAGCCTTGGAACCCATTAACAAGGAAGGTTGTGTACAATCAAGATGTGGTGTTCAGAGAGGTGAAAGATGTTATTAAACATGAAGTCCAACTAAAGGAACCTGAGAAGATAGAGTTTGAGCTTAAGGAGGAAGAATCAGACTCTACAATAGAGGAGGGATTCGAAGATGAAGAGCCACAAACTCTGGGTGTGAGAAGATCAGTTCAATAAAGAAGGCAACCAGAAAGGTATAGTCCATCTACTTTCTACTAAAATTTTTCTTTAATTGTTACTGATGATGATCCCAGAACTGTGAAGGAAGCAGTAGATTCAAAGGATGACAAACTCTGGAAAGAGGCCATGGTTGATGAAATGGAATCTTTGCATAAAAATGAGGCTTGGGATCTGGTGGAGTTGATAGCTACAAGTAAACCCATTGGCAGAAAATGGGTGTTCAAGAAGAAGACAAATGCAAAAGGAAAGGTGGAGAAATATAAAGCTTGGTTGGTAGAAAAGGTTATTCCCAGGTGCTAGGAATTGATTTTGGTGATACTTTTTCTCCTGTTGCCAAGGTAGCTTCTATTAGATTACTTTTATCCGTTGCTGCTACTTTTTATTTTGAGGTAGGACAGATGGATGTGAAGACAACATTTCTTCACGACGATCTGGAAGAAGAGGTATACATGAAGCAACCTGAAGGCTTTGCGGTGAAGGGTAGGAAAGAACTGGTATGCAAGTTAAAGAAGTCTTTATATGGGTTAAAACAATCACCAAGGATGTGGTATCAGAAATTTGATACATTTATACGAGGACTTGGCTTCACCAGAAGCAAAGAAGATTACTATGTATATTTTAAATTAATTGATGACTGTGCTATTTTTCTGGTCTTGTATGTGGATGATACGTAGCTGGTTGGAAATGAAAAAGAAATTATCCAGGATTTGAAGACACAATTGTCCTCCAAATTCAACATGAAACATCTTGGTTCTATAAACTATATTTTGGGCATGGAAATTAAAAGAGATTTGGCAAAGAGGAAGCTCTAGTTAAACAAGAGGAAGTATGTTGAGACAATACTGCAAAGGTTTAATATGAAGGATAGTAAACCGGTGAAGGTTCCTATTCCTATAGGTTTGAAGTTATCTATTGAACAATGTCCCAAGACATAGGAAGAGGAAGAGGACATGTCACGTGTTCCATATGCAAGTGTAATCGGTAACTTGATGTATGAAATGGTTTGTACTAGACCATACATTTCACATGTAGTGGGATTATTGAGCAAGTTTATTCAAAACTAGGAAAGGAGCACTGGACAACAGTGAAGCGAGTTTTGAGGTATTTGCATGGCACTAGTGATTATAGTTTGGGCTACCAACAAAGACTAGGATTGGATAGAGTGTTGGATATTCATGGCTTTGTTGATGTAGACTGGGCTGGAGATCTGAATCAGAGAATATCTACAAGTGGGTATGTGCTTAACCTATTTGGGGGTGTAGTTAGTTGTATGAGTAAGAAACAATCTGTAGTGGCATTATCAAGTACAGAGGTAGAATACATGACAACCACTCATGAAAACAAGGAAGCAGTTCAGCTGCAGAGATTGTGTTCAAGTATGTGGTTAGTACATGGAGCTATCAGGATAGACTGCAATAGCCAAAGCGCAATTTTGTTGGCAAGGAACCCTGATTATCATTCAAAGACAAAACACATTGATGTTCAATATCACTTTGTGAGGGATATCATATAATAAAAAAAGGTATTGCAGATGCATTGACAAAAGCTATGAGCTTTGAGAAGCTCCCTTGGTGTAGAGAAACAATGGGCATTACAAGGCTGGATAAATGACTAAGCTCTCTTGTGGCCCCCTGTGGAATAAAACAACAAGTAGGAGAATGTTGGGTTGTGTTATATTCTTTTGGACCCTATATTAGGTTGGGCAGACCTACATATGGTTTTGTGCATGGCTTTCGCACATGGTTTTGGATGCGATGGTTTTTGGTCCATGGTATCGGATGCTTCATTATGTATAAATATGTAATGTAACATTGAAAGGAACATAATGAAAAATCAATTTGGTAGTCCCAGTTTTGGGATCCAGGGGAAAATCTATATGTATATGTTTTTCTGTGTTATTCTCTCGCATTTCTTATTTTCTTTATTTTAAAATTCGTATGCAGGTAATTTCTGTATGGTGTTAAAACCTACATATTCTAGTGACTAGAAGGAGTCTGGCTACTGACAGTGAATGTAAATTTATATTTAATGCAGAAAGTAAATTCTTACCTATTTTAGGAAAATGAAAATGTTGAATGGAAACTGTTGTGAAATGACATGAAATTATCTAGCTAAGAATTGAAACACATTACTTGCAAAAGAGAACTAATCTAGCCTTGCATTCTATCATCTAGCTGTTTGGACTAAGTAGGCATGGGAATTATCTTAACACTAATATGACTAAGGTATGCATGCACTATCTATCTTCTATTAAAATTACAGAAAAAGAGTCTTTTGATTTTCAATTTAGAAATGAAAATGCTAAGCTAAACAGTTTGATCTTTTGCAGGGGAGAAATACATGGAAAATTTGGTCAAAAATGGCATTGAGGATCATAGAATTCAAGTAGAGGGCCTACCATATGCTCAGACCATAATTTCTACTCAAAACAGGCTGCTACAGGGTTTCCTGTAGTTACTACAGGATGTCCTAGTTTTCTACAGGAAACTAGCTGAAGGCTATAGGAAGGTAGGGAAGGTGAAATGAAGTGTTAGGAAGATTTATGATGGTGGAATAAGCTGTATGGAAGGTGCACAGTGCCCAAGACTCAGTCCAACACTTCAATATGGTTTGATTTGCTGAAGGTGGTTGCCCACAGTGGCTATAAAACATAAATTTGGATTAGGGATTGGTAGGCCTTGCCAGTAGGTGGAGAAGGCTTAGATGAGGCTGGTAGAATGAGTTCCTCCCTACAAATTGACAAATTCTACAACAACGCATGTTCTTCTCTTCATTTATGCATAACCTAGTATAAATATGGAAAAGATGAGTTGAATTTGAGAAAATTGATCTATTGATGGCTGATGACTATTTCTATGGAATGAAATGCCTTCTTAAACTACAACAAACTCAAGAAATAAAATAACAACTACAGATGATTCCAAGAAATTATAAAAAATGACCTTTTCAACAAGGAACCCTAAACTATGCAATGATCAAAAGATAAGTTTGTTTTTAGGGCTATGAGAGTGGGGCCCTTAAACCATGATCCAATGAGGGATATGAGGAAGAGGCCATTGTCACAAGATTTTCTGAAGTATTCTCTTTCACTACTGTACCACTAATCTACATCTTCAATTAATGAAAATGATACTAGACAATCATCGAACTACTTGTAAATTAAACAAAGCATAAATAAATTCAGCAACTAACTATGATTTTAACCTAAGAATACATCTACGAAAAGAGGAACTTTTGCCGACAGGGTTGGGCCGTAAAGCAAGAGCTTCAGCCCTCTAAGTCAAATCAATGTTGGATCAAGGTAAACATTTTCATTATCATCAAAATGTAAAAAATAACATAAGAGTAATAGTCACAATGTTTTATCTCCAAATTGCCTCTTGGATACAACAAAAATTTGAATCCTAATGAGCCCCTTGGCCTTCTTATTTATACAAATTGAAGCTATGAACATCTTCCTAAAAATTAGGGAGGCTTGCCTCCCAAACTAAAGATTCACTTGTCTTCAACTTTCACTGGCGTTGTTGCCATTGAACTCAGTTGGCTTGACTGTTTGTAACTCTGATCTGATGAGATCTAGTGGAGGAATATTCAAATGATTGAGGATTTAAGGATGGAGACCAAATCTCCTAAAATCCCTCTTGCTTGTCCACTTCGAGTTCCTACACTTAAATTAGCCCAAAACTACTCCAATTCTTGCATTTAATACGTATTAGGTTACATGACATAACATCTCACCTCTACCCTTCTCATTAAGAAAAATATAATAAAACATGTAAATAAATGTGAGAAACATTGATTTTAATAAGCTGGAGAGTGGCATTAAGACCCATATAATTTACCTATTGATGAACCTCATCAAATTCCATTTCACCTTAATTTTGTAGAAACCTGGTTCTCATAGTTTCGATCAATGCCTCAAGTGGGATTTCACCTATTTCAATAGGTAATGCCAAAAGGGCCAATACAAGTTGGGTTTTTGTTGGTCACACATTGTGCTATTACCTAGATCAGATCAAAATAGTTCTAATAGTACCATTTAATGATAAGGAAAGTTAATTTGGAAAGACAAATATTGTGCCTCGAAACGTTGTCATCATGAGAAGTGGCATGTAGGAAATCAATAGTGTGGAGTGTGAGAATGTGTGATAAGTGACAAATTCCAAAGAATTAGTTGTGCAAAACAAGAGGTGTGTGGAGTCAGGTATTTATGCCAAATGAAAGAATGGGGAGGGGGGTTTGTGTGAGAGAATGGATGTGCATAGAGAATGCATGTGTAGAGAAAGGAACACAAACTTTCTTCATCACACATGAAAGTTGACTAAGTATAAAAACAGTTAAAAGAGAAATTTAAAGGGTCAACATGCACAAAGTAGTGCCAAAAGGAAATATTTAATTTATAATCATGTAAAAAAGGAAACCCTCATATTTAAACTTGGGTGTAAATGATTAATAATAAAGTTGTGCTGAATAAATTAAGAAGAGGTAATAAAAAATTATTTATCTTCTTTGCTACTTCACTATGACTCAAGCCTGAAGTGAAGGGCCCCTTACACTCTACCATTTTTTGACAACATAAATACTGTTGTAAATTAGGAGTGGGATTTTATCATAAGTCTTCTTACATGGCTAGAATACAATTTTTTTTATTGAATTTTGATCTTCACTCTCAGGCATGAAGTGAAGTTCCCATACTGACAATGTAAATCGAACTAAATTTAGGTTTTTTCAATTAAATTTTGGTTTGAACTTGCCAAGAAATGGCTACTAAATTTAAGTATCATCATAATTTTATTATGGATAAAATTTATGTACGATGATATAATGTTTTTCAAAATTTTCCCAATCTTGAAATGACCCAAATATTCAAAAATTTAGTATTGAATTCTTCACCTAAAAAAAAAATCAGGGTTGAATTGTTAATGCCAGTTAGTTGTAAATTCCTCATTTCCCTATATAATTACTAGTTGATACTCCTGCATGTCACTTTTGTTGGGCGGGACTAGATAATAAATAGAAAATTAAATATACTAAGGCTACTATTTATAGGAGATGGTGGCAATAAAAATCAAAGTTTTAAAACCATCTCATACATTTAATTTACAAATTGATTCACCTTTAACACCCTTGACATCGATACCATTGAATGAAATGAAAAGTTAATTAGGTGAGATAAATATTGTGCCTCAAAATATTGTGATCATGGCAAGTTGTAACACCCTAATTTCTTATCCTCATGAATGAAATGCAAATATTTTTATAAATTAAAAGGTTGAGAGACGAACATATATTCCATTGCTTGAGGTAGGAGATTTCTTGAGGGAATTGTTGTTCTCAATATCAGTGTTAGCTGGTTGAGTGGACTGACTAAGCCATAAATTAATAGGCAAAAAAGGGATAGGAGTAGGTTTCATTTGACTCCCATGACAAGAAAGAGCAAGAAAAAACATTAAGGAAAGATGGGTTGCGCTATCCATGAGGATGCTACAATGAAACCATGGATAAGAAGGGTAGCTAGTCGCTTTGATTGCTTTGAAATGAAATTCTCGCTTTTCTTTAGGTAGTTGTTCATTGAAAAGGAATAGTTTCTTTACTCATTTAGTTGCATTCTAGGAGATTTTGAAGATATATTTGGTAGGGCATTGAAACTAAAATTTAATTGAAGATTAATTGCTAGAATTTATTGAATTAATTTAAAAACACATTGGAACTTAATGCTCACATATCTAGAGGTCTAGGCTAGAGACATGTTCCAGTGTCTTTAAACCTAGTGGTTGTTTTTTTCACTAAGGTTGGGTGGTTCCTCATTTTGTGATTCGATAATTACTAGTATGGACTTGTGCTCCTTGTACCGTTGCGTATATGATGGGAGACCCCACTAGGTTACAATCCTATTATCAAAAGGAAGTCGAGTTTTCCTCCTTACGAGTTGTAATGCATCGAAAACAAAATTCGGGAAGATTGGCTGTTGTACGGGAAGTCCTTGGTCATTTCTCTTTCATTTTACTACCAAGGTGTATATGTAGTTTTATGATTTGTCTAGTAAAACTTTTACCTAGAATTCCAGAGCAGTCACTTTCATTACTTTTTGAATCTTCAAAAGTAAAAGGATCATCTCAGCACTTGTCCTTTTAGGATCATTAAACTCTGAAGGATACTAGAGTCATATTTTTCCCTTTTTCTTGACTCTCTAAACATGAAAAGGCAAAGTTTTGTTCTAGTGTCATAAAATTTGTTTGCTCGTGATAACATCCTACCTGTTAATTTTGGCCACGTCGTGAATAATATCCTTGAAAATAATTTAAAGCCCTCTTAATTAAATCTTCTCTCTTGGTATTTTGAGTTTGGGACATCCTGGCAGACTCATCTGTTCTGTCATCTTTACCAAGTGAAGGAGAGCCTTCATCTCCTGTCTCTTCTGAGGTATCATCTGTTAGTGGCGCTCTTGCTTTTGTTCCAAGTGTTCAGCCTCTTGCCTCTCAAGCTCCTAGTGGGGAACCTTTTGATATCAATTGGACTCCTCCCAATGTTTGGGAATTTTTAGATGAGGATCTTCCTTCTACTCTCCTTGGTACTTCAGTTCCGATGGCCTCTTCTGACATTGATGAGTCAAGTCCTATTAGCAGTGAAGAGAGCCTTGTGTCAACTAGTGAATATCAGTTTCCTCTAGAAGGTTTCCCTTTCTACATATCTCAAGATGTTTCATTACCGCTTCACTATCACTCTCTAGCTGACATACTTGGTGCTACATCTCTACACCAAAGCTCTGCATGCTCTTGTACAAAGGTTCTGACTTCAGGGCCATTCATGTCTACTCAATCAACCATGACTTCCATTACTCAAACATAGGTTATATCTATTACATTTGTTCCATATGTTATCACAAAAACTTGGCCTGATAGGCTGCTGATTAGGAAGGCCTTCTGTAACTCTTTCAAACCTACTTTTGGCTAAGGCTTAGCCTCCTCAACCTGAGAGGGCTCTCTCAAATGATTAATGATATTGATAATGGATTAGATGGCTAACTCTATTGAACAAATGAAGAAGTGTAAGTGGTTGAAACACAATCAACAAACATCCATTGGGATTATGGAGTCAGAAAATCTTAGTATGATAGTAGTATCAACTAAACATGGAAGTCAGGGCATCAAAGTTCAATATATCAGTTAACACATAGAGACATGTAGGAAAACACAGTCCATGAATGTATGAAGGAAGTTAGAGCATGTCAATGAGTTCTAAGTATCATACATTCATACTACTGCACATAAGGAAATAAGGAAAAACATAAACAAGCCACCATTGAACTCCTTCTAAATCTTGAGAAGTAAAGCCAAAGCCTGCATTCATAAAAATATAATCTTCTACATTGGCACAATATGAGTCTTTCTCTGAAAGTTTCCCAACCCTTTTATACATTAGATCTTCTCCTATATGTAGATCTCTTTAGATGACTTAGATTCCTCCTCTAGGATGAGGAAAATTCGAATTCTACCTGACCTGACACCTATTCACACTTAAAACTAACTATTAAATGCAAATGACAACTAACTAGCAGTCCTAGAGACCTAAAACAATTAGGAGTGTAACTCATCATTATGATTAAAACAACCTGATCTAGGAATTAAACACTCCTTTTGACACCTATAAATCCATGAATTCAAATTTGATGGTGCTCATCACCCTCCAGTTGGCCCTTGATGACTCATCCTTTTACTGTTCCTAGAAACTAAGAGACTGTTCCTTGCTCTGTTCTGGCTGAAAAATAGGTCTTGGGACAGAGCTCATATCTTCTCATAAAAAATGTATTTGGAAAAATGGAACGATGCTTTTGTGAACCAATCCGTGCTGAACAAAAATCTCTCTTGATTTTTGGAAAAACCTTTCCTACTGCCCAAAATGTGTCTTTGAAAAACAGGTGTAAAACGGAGAAATATGCTTGTGAAAAACTGCACCTACAACAGTTTCGTAGCGCAAGTTTGGTCCTTTATTTCTCCTAGATCATAATGGATTTCAAGAAAGTGGAAGAGGTTTTTGTACTTTAGTATCTTAGGAATGACAAAATCTTTCACTTTTTAGACATGAGTTTTTAACTACTCAGAAACTCTTCTAAAAGTTGACTGGTAAAAACATGGAGACAAATTTCCTCCTTTCTTGCTTTTGGTCTCCACAAGGATCTTCGAAATCAATTATCCCTATTGTTCTTCATAAAATTGCATTGGATTATCCTGTTTTCATACACTTCAGACCTTGTCCATATATACATGTAAATACAAAACCCCGTTAATGCTGCCTCAAGTATTATGAGTAATACTTAGCTATGAAATAATGATCTTTTTATAACAAATAGCTTAGAGTTCATATATGTCTTCCTTCTGCTTGTTTCGCCCTCACTATATACTCACACTTTGTAGATGATCCTTTTCATAAACTCCCTTTCAAAAAGATTTCCCCTTTGTCTCTCAAAAACCGGCCCATCAAGTCATAATATGCAGCTACAGTAGTTTCATAGTGCGCTACGAGACTGTTGTGCATTAGGCATCACCTACAGCAGTTTCGTAGTGCACTACGAAACTGCTGTGTAATTACAAAAACCACAGTTTAAGGCCAAAACTTTGACTTTCTTGATCTTTCCTTTGTTTTGAAATGACTTTCCCATATACCATGAGGTTGTTCAAAACTGGAAACATAGACACCATCCTTTTAAAGTAAACTTCAAAAGGCAATATATCAAAATTAAGACTTAGCCTTACTTGCTATGGGTTTTCCTTTAGCTGAGGATGTCGTTCACGCTGGTTTAGTTGCATCTTCAGATCTTCAATTTTCCACTTCGTAATTCTGATTCCAACTCTCAGTTTTGCATTGACCTTTCTTATGTATCTTGCTTCCTCTATCGCAGGTGAAGTATTGAGCATGGCAACTGACCACAGAGCCTCCATTTTATTGAAATGAGCTTCTTTGATTACATGTTTCCTTGAGTTTTTTTTTTTAGTTTGGCAATTTCAAGATTTTCCAAATTCAACTTTCTCTTCAACTCTTCAAAACTACATTCCTCTTGTTGAGAGATGACTGCCTTACCTCTGTCATTCTTATGCAGTTGTGATGATGTTTCCTTAGCCCTAGGGCTAAATTTTGTTTTAGCTCTTATGATATCTCCCTTTCTTTGGACATTTTCTCCTTTGAAATCGCTTTAGATAAATCAACCTAGAAGGAAATGCCTTGCTTAATTGAGGAGCTACCTCACTTGAATTTGATGAAGATTTCTGATCTCTGCTCACCATGGGCTTGTTTGCTCAAACTAAGAATTGTATCAAATGTCTATTGCATGAACACGACCAAGATCAACATGAATATGTCCAGGATCAATTAACCTTTACCTGACCCTTTTTCTTTGAGAATTTTTTCAGTGATAACACTGGCTCCACTTGGGATAGTGTGCCCTTGTGGTACACTAAGAACTCGCAGGTCTAGTGCTTTATCCTTTTATGATAAATAGAAATTTATTTGACAAGAATCTCCTTTAAGCTATTTGGGCCTTCACCTTGAGCTTAAGCTTGATGATCACTGTAGGAGAAAGAAATCTATATCTACTAAAAAATGCTCAATCAACCTTGAGCTTATTTGGATTTTCCTACCTACCTACCAGCTGCAATTTTCACTTTAGGTCAAGCAACATGATATTTACAATAAAGCCAATCAATTTCCTTTCTGATATTGGAGGCTCTTGACTGCATTCGACCTCAAAATAACCATGATAGTGAGATGGCCAAATCAACTTATAATGTACCTGCTCTTCATAATGCAAATGAAAATGAAATACTGGTGTGCAAAGCTTTGCCATGTATTCACTTATAGGGTCAAAGAAGACATGGTTATTTTGATGATCATCATAACACTCTACATTTTCATACAATTGATTCTCAACCACACAATATTCCTTTGATATGTTATCCAACTGCTTTTCTGAATGATTCTCACAAACAATGTAATTTTCCTCCTTATTATGATCATTTATTGCTATAAGCTGCTGAGAAATTTGACATAAAAAATCAACCTTTTCCTTTGCCTGAAGGTTATAAAAGCTATCTTCCAGTACTTCTTCTTGGTGCTTGAAATCAATTTCATACTCTTTATGATCAAAAGATTGGCAATTTTGTTGCGTCTTCTCATTCATATCAGAGGATTGAACATGGTTTTCATAAGTAAACCCTTGCTGATTTTCATGTTGCATTTCATGGGATGTTATACTTTCTTCTTGGTGTTGAAATGTATTGTTATGAAGAGCCTCTAAAATTTCTTCATCCATAAATTCATCATCATCATAACAATCTTCCATATATTGAATAAGACTCAAATAATTTTTACAACAATCTTGGACCAGCAACAAGGAGGTATGACACTCTTTATACATCTCGTAGAATTAATCATGAAAATTAGCAAGTGAATATATTGAACCATTTTCCAAATTTTTATACCAATACCATGTTTTTCCTTCTAAAGTGGTCATAAACATCCTCATGAGACAATCTTTAGTGAACTGACCTTAAGACTACGTACATGCATATGAAACCTAACCAAATGAAGAGCATAATTCTCTTTCTTTTCATCTTTGAATGTTGGAAGATCCTCTAACCAATCAACCTTTGGCATAGGATTTGGAAAACCAGGAATATGAGACCGATTCATAGGAGCATACCTGGCATTCATTCTTGCAATGGAAATCATCTTGGAACTTCATCAAGCTACTAATCTTCTAGCAGTGGAGTCACCTTCCAATTTGTTATTCGATGTGTGGAGTCACCAAGGTATTTTTGCAGCCTCAAAAAAATGTCTGAGCTCCTGCTACCTTCAGAAGTTCAGTCTCTTAATTTCAGGAATAAATAGACTTCAGGCTCTCGACGGACACACCAAAATGTTATCACAAAACCTTGGCCTGATAGGCTGCTGGTTAGGAATGCCTTGTGTAACTCTTTCAAACCTACTTTTGGCTGAGGCTTAGCATCCTCAACCTGAGAGGGCTCTCTCAAATGATTAATGATATTGATAATGGATTAGATGGCTAACTCTATTGAACAAATGAAGAAGTATAAGTGGTTGAAACACAATCAAAAAACATCCATTGGGCTTATGGAGTCAGAAAAGCTTAGTATGATAGCAGTATCAGCTAAACATGGAAGTCAGGGCATCAAAGATCAATATATCAGTTAACACATAGAGACATGTAGGAAAACATAGTCCATGAATGTATGAAGGAAGTTAGAGCATGTCAATGAGTTCTAAGTATCATACATTCACACTACTGCACATAAGGAAATAAGGACAATCATAAACAAGCCACTATTGAACTCCTTCTAAATCCTGAGAAGTAAAGCCAAAGCTTGCATTCATAAAAACATAATCTTCTACAATTGCACAATATGAGTCTTTCTCTGAAAATTTCTCAATCCTTTTGTACATTAGATCTTCTCCTATATATAGAGCCCTTTACATGACTTAGATTCCTCCTCTAGGATGAGGAAAATTCAAATTCTACCTGACCTGACACCTATTGACACTTAAAACTAACTATTAAATGCAAATGACAACTAACTAGTAGTCCTAGAGACCTAAAACAATTAGGAGTGTAACTCCTCATTATGAATAAAAAAACCTTATCTAGGAATTAAACACTCTTTTTGACACCTATAACTCCATGAATTCGAATTTTATGGTGCTCATCACCCTCCAACTGGCCCTTGATGACTCATCCTTTTACTATTCCTAGAAACTAGGAGACTGTTCCATGCTCTATTCTGGCTGAAAAATAGGTCTTGGGACAGAGCTCATAGCTTCTCATAAATAATGTATTTGGACAAAATTAATATGGCTTTCTTGAACCAATCCATGCTGAAAAAAAACCTCTCTTAGGGTTTTTAAACACCTTTCCTGCCACCCAAAATGTGTCTTTGAAAAACAGGTGTAAAACAAAGAAATATGCTTGTGAAAAACTGCACCTACAACAATTTTGTAGCGTAAGTTTGGTCCTTAATTTATCCCAGATCATAATGGATTTGAAGAAAGTGGAAGAGGTTTTTGTACTTTAGTATCTTAGGAATGAAAACCTCTTTCACGTTTCAGAGATGAGTTTTTAACTACTCAAAAAATCTTCTAGCAGTTGACTGGTAAAAACAAGGAGACAAAGTTCCTCCTTTTTTGCTTTTGGTCTCCACAAGGATCTTCGAAATCAATTATCCCTATTGTTCTTCATAAAATTGCATTGGATTATCTTGTTTTACATACACTTCAGACCTTGTCCATATATACGCGTGGAGACAAAACCCCTTTAATGCTGCCTCAAGTATTATGAGCAATACTTAGCTATGAAATAATGGTATTTTTATAACAAATAGCTTAGAGTTCATATATGTCTTCCTTCTGCTTGTTTCGCCCTTGTTGTATACTCACACTTTGTAGATGATCCTTTTCATAAAATTCCTTTCAAAAATATTTCCCCTTTATCTCTCAAAAACCACCCCAACAAGTCATAATATGCAGCTATAGCAGTTTCGTAGCACGCTATGAAACTGCTGTGCATTAGGCATCACCTACAACAGTTTTGTAGTGCACTACGAAATAGCTGTGTAATTACAAAAACCACAGTTTAAGGCCAAAACTTTGACTTTCTTGATATTTCATTTGTTTTGAAATGACTTTCCCATATACCATGAGGTTGTTCAAAACTGAAAACATAGACACCATCCTTTTAAAGTAAACTTCAAAAGGCAATCTATCAAAATTAGGAATTAGCCTTACTTGCTATGGGATTTCCTTTAGCTGAGGATGTCCTTCACGCCATCTTAGTTTCATCTTCAAATCTTCACTTTTCCTCTTCGTAATTCTGATTCCAGCTCTCAGTTTTGCATTGACCTTTTTCATGTATCTTGCTTCCTTTATTGCAAGTGAAGTATTGAGCATGACAACTGACCACAGAGCCTCCATTTTATTGAAATGAGCTTCTTTGATTACATGTTTCCTTGAGTTTTTTTTTTTAGTTTGGCAATTTCAAGATTTGCCAAATTCAACTTTCTCTTCAACTCTTCAAAACTACATTCCTCTTGTTGAGAGATGACTGCCTTACCTCTGTCATGTTTATGCAGCTGTGATGATGTTTCCTTAGCCCTAGGGCTAAGTTCTGTTTCAGCTCTTATGATATCTCCCTTTCTTTGGACATTTTCTCCTTTGAAATTGCTTTAAATAAATCAACCTAGAAGGAAATGCCTTGCTTAATTAAGGAGCTGCCTCGCTTGACTTTGATGAAGATTTTTGATCTCTGCTCACCATGGGCTTGTTTCCTCAAACTAAGAATTGTATCAAATGTCTATTGCATGAACATGACCAAGATCAACAAATATGTCCAGGATCAATTAACCTTTACCTTACCCTTTTCCTTTGAGAATTGTTTTAGTGATAATAGTGGCTCCACTTGGGATAGTGTGCCCTTGTGGTACACTAAGAACTCGCAAGTCCAATGCTTTATCCTTTTACGATAAACATAAATTTATTTGACAAGAATCTCCTTTAAGCTATTTGGGCCTTCACCTCCGGTTTAAGCTTGATGATCACTGTAGGAGAAAGAAATCTATATCTACTAAAAAATGCTCAATCAACCTTGAGCTTATTTGGATTTTCCTACATACCTACCAGCTGCAATTTTCACTTTAGGTCAAGCAACATGATATTTCGAATAAATCCAATCAATTGTCCTTTCTGATATTGGAGGCTCTTGACTGCATTCAACCTCAAGATAACCATGATAGTGAGATGACCAAATCAAATTATAATGTACCTGAACTTCATAATGCAAATGAAAATGAAATACTGGTGTGTAAAGATTTTCCATGTATTCACTTATAGGGTCAAAGAAGACATGGTTATTTTGATGATCATCATAACACTCTACATCTTCAAAAAACTCATTCTCAACCACACAAGATTCGTTTGATATGTTGTCCAACTAATTTTCTGAATGATTCTCACAAACAATGTAACTTTCCACCTTATTATGTTCATTTATTGTTGTAAGCTGCTGAGAAATTGACATAAAAAATCAACCTTTTCCTCTGCCTAAGGGTTATAAAAGCTATATTCCAGTACTTCTTCTTGGCATTGCAATCAATTTCATACTCTTTATGATCAAAAGACTGGCAAGTTTGTTGCATCTTCTCATTCATATCAGAGGATTGAACATGGTTTTCATAAGTAAACCCCTGTTGATTTACATGTTGCATTTCATGGGATGTTATACTTTCTTCTTGGTATTGAAATGTATTGTTATGAAGAGCCTCTAAAATTTCTTCATCCATAAATTCATCATCGTCATAAAAATCCTCCAAATGTTGAATAAGAATCAAAGAATGTTTACAACAATCTTGAACCAGCAACAAAGAGGGATGACACTCTTTATACATCTCATAGAATTCATCATGAAAATTAGCAAGCGAATATATTGAACCATTTTCCAAACTATACCAAGGCCATGCTTTTCCTTCTAAAGTGGTCATAAACATCCTCATGAGACAATGTTCAGGGAACTGAACCTTAAGACTGCGTACATGCATATGAAACCTAACCAAATGAAGAGCAGCATTGTCTTTATTTTCATCTTTGAATATTGGAAGATCCTCTAACCAATCAACCTTTGGCATAGGATTTGGAAAACCAGGGATATGAGACCAATTCATAGGAGCATACCTATCATTCATTCTTGCAGTGGAACTCACCTTGGAACTTCATCAAGCTACTGATCTTCTGGCAGTGGAGTCACCTTCCAATTTGTTATATGATGTGTGGAGTTGCCAAGGCAGTTTTGCAACCTCAAAAAGATGTATGAGCTCCTGCTACCTTCAGAAGTTCAGTCTCTTAATTTCGGGAATGAATAGACTTCAGGCTCCCGGTAGATGCACCAAAATATTATCACAAAAACTTGGCCTGATAGGCTGTTGATTAGGAAGGCCTTGTATAACTCTTTCAAACCTACTTTTGGCTGAGGCTTAGCATCCTGAACCTAAGAGGGCTCTCTCAAATGATTAATGATATTGATAATGGATTAGATGGCTAAATCTATTGAACAAATGAAGAAGTATAAGTGGTTGAAACACAATAAAAAAACATCCATTGGGCTTATGGAGTCAGAAAATCTTAGTATGATAGCAGTATCAGCTAAACATGGAAGTCAGGGCATCAAAGTTCAATATATTAGTTAACACATAGAGACATGTAGGAAAACACAGTCCATGAATGTATGGAGGAAGTTAGAGAATTTCAATGAGTTCTAAGTATCTACATTCATACTACTATACATAAGGAAATAAGGACAAACATTAGCAAGCCACCATTGAACTCCTTCTAAATCCTGAGAAGTAAAGCCAAAGCCTGCATTCATAAAAACATAATCTTCTAGAATTGCACAATATGAGTCTTTCTCTGAAAATTTCCCAACCCTTTTGTACATTAGATCTTCTCCTATATATAGAGCTACTTACATGACTTAGATTCCTCCTCTAGGATGGGGAAAATTCAAATTCTACCTGACCTGACACCTATTGACACTCAAAACTAACTATTAAATGCGAATGACAACTAACTGGCAGTCCTAGAGACCTAAAACAATTAGGAGTGTAACTCCTAATTACAATTAAAACAACCTTATCTAGGAATTAAACACTCCTTTTGATACCTATAACTCCTTGGCCCTTGATGACTCATCCTTTTACTATTCCTAGAAACTAGGAGACTATTCCTTGCTCTGTTCTGGGTGAAAAATAGGTCTTGGGACAGAGCTCATATCTTCTCATAAATATTGTATTTGGACAAACTAAAGGAGGCTTTTTTGAGCCAATCCCTGTTGAACAAAAACCTCTCTTGGGTTTTTTAAACACCTTTCCTGCCGCCCAAAATGTGTCTTTGAACAACAGGTTTAAAACAGAGAAAGATGCTTGTGAAAAACTGCATCTACAGCAATTTCTTAGTGCACGTTTGGTTCTTCATTTCTCCCGGATCATAATGGATTTGAAGAAAGTGGAAGACGTTTTTGTGCTTTGGTATCTTAGGAATGAAAACCTCTTTTACTTTTCAGAGATGAGTCTTTAACTACTCAGAAACGCTTCTAGAAGTTGACTGGTAAAAGCAAGGAGACAAAGTTCCTCCTTTGCTTTTGGTCTCCACAAGGATCTTCGAAATCAATTATCCTTGCCGTTATTCATAAAATTGCATTGGATTATCTTGTTTTACATACACTTCAGACCTTTTCCATATATACATGTGAAGACAAAACCCCTTTAATGCTGCCTCAAGAATTATGAGCAATACTTAGCTATGAAATAATGATCTTCTTATAACAAATAGCTTAGAGTTCATATATGTCTTCCCTTTACTTGTTTCGCCCTTGCTGTATACTCACACTTTGTAGATGATCCTTTTCATAAAATCCCTTTCAAAACTATTTCCCCTTTGTCTCTCAAAAACTGGCCCATCAAGTCATAATATGTAGCTGTAGCAATTTCATAGCGCGCTATGAAACTGTTGTGCATTAGGCATCACCTAGAACAGTTTCGTAGCACGATATGAAACTACTGTGTAATTACAAAAACCACAGTTTAAGGCCAAAAAATTTGGCTTTCTTGATCTTTCCTTTGTTTTGAAATGACTTTCCCATATACCATGAGGTTGTTCAAAACTGAAAACATATACATCATCCTTTTAAAGTAAACTTCAAAAGGCAATCTATCAAAATTAGGACTTAGCCTTACTTGCTATGGGATTTCCTTTAGTTGAGGATGTCCTTCACGCTGGCTTAGCTTCATCTTCAGATATTCAATATGCCACTTCGTAATTCTGATTCCAGCTCTCAGTTTTGAATTGACCTTTCTGATGTATCTTGCTTCCTTTATTGCAAGCGAAGTATTGAGAATGACAACTGACCACAGAACCTCCATTTTATTGAAATGAGCTTCTTTGATTACATGTTTCCTTGAGTTTTTTTTTTTAGTTTGGCAATTTCAAGATTTTCCAAATTCAACTTTCTCTTCAACTCTTCAAAACTACATTCCTCTTGTTGAGAGATGACTGCCTTACCTCTGTCATTTTTATGCAGTTGTGATGATGTCTCCTTAGCCCTAGGGCTAAGTCCTGTTTCAGCTCTTATGATATCTCCCTTTCTTTGGACATGTTCTCCTTTGAAATCACTTTAGATAAATCAACCTGGAAGGAAATGATTGCTTAATTGAGGAGCTGCCTCGCTTGAATTTGATGAAGATTTCTGATCTCTGCTCACCATGGGCTTGTTTCCTCAAACTAAGAATTGTATCAAATGCCTATTGCATGAACACGACCAAGATCAACATGAATATGTCTAGGATCAATTAACCTTTACCTTACCCTTATTCTTTGAGAAATTTTCAGTGATAATAGTGGCTCCACTTGGGATAGTGTGCCCTTGTGGTACACTAAGAACTCGCATGTCCAGTGCTTTATTCTTTTATGATAAACATAAATTTGTTTGACAAGAATATCCTTTAAGCTATTTGGGCCTTCACCTTGAGTTTAAGCTTGATGACCACTATAGGAGAAAGAAATCTATATCTACTGAAAAATGCTCAATCAACCTTGAGCTTATTTGCATTTTCCTACATACCTACCAGCTGCAATTTTCACTTTAGGTCAAACAACATGATATTTCCAATAAATCCAATCAATTGTCCTTTCTGATATTGGAGGCTCTTGACTGCATTCAACCTCAAAATAACTATGATAGTGAGATGACCAAATCAACTTATAATGTACCTGATCTTCATAATGCAAATGAAAATGAAATACTGGTGTGTAAAGATTTGCCATGTATTCACTTATAGGGTCAAAGAAGACATGGTTATTTTGATGATCATCATAACACTCTACATCTTCAAACAACTGATTCTCAACCACAAAATATTCCTTTGATATGTTATCCAACTGCTTTTCTAAATGATTCTCACAAACAATGTAATTTTCCTCCTTATTATGATCATTTATTGTTGTAAGCTGCTGAGAAATTTGACATAAAAAATCAACCTTTTCCTCTACCTGAGGGTTATAAAAGCTATCTTCCAGTACTTCTTCTTGGTGTTGCAATCAATTTCATACTCTTTATGATCAAAATACTGGCAAGTTTGTTGTGTCTTCTCATTCATATCAGAGGATTGAACATGGTTTTCATAAGTAAACCCCTGCTGATTTTCATGTTGCATTTCATGGGATGTTATACTTTCTTCTTGGTGTTGAAATGTATCGTTATGAAGAGCCTCTAAAATTTCTTCATCCATAAATTAATCATCATCATAACAATCCTCCAAATATTGAATAAGACTCAAAGAATGTTTACAACAATCTTGGACCAGCAACAAGGAGAGATGACACTCTTTATACATCTCATAGAATTCATCGTGAAAATTAGCAAGAAAATATATTGAACCATTTTCCAAACATTTATACCAAGACCATGCTTTTCCTTATAAAGTGGTCATAAACATCCTCATGAGACAATCTTCAAGGAACTAAACCTTAAGACTGCGTTCATGCATATGAAACCTAACCAAATGAAGAGCAGCATTGTCTTTCTTTTCATCTTTGAATATTGGAAGATCCTCTAACCAATCAATCTTTGGCATAGGATTTGGAGAACTAGGGATATGAGACCAATTGATAGGAGCATACCTGACATTCATTCTTGCAATGGAACTCATCTTGGAACTTCATCAAGCTACTGATCTTCTAGCGGTGGAGTCACCTTCCAATTTTTTATTCGATGTGTGGAGTCGCCAAGGTAGTTTTTCAACCTCAAAAAGATGTCTAAGCTCCTGCTACCTTTAGAAGTTCAGTCTCTTAATTTCGGGAATAAATAGACTTCAGGCTCCCAGGAGACACACCAAAAAGTTATCACAAAGCCTTGGCCTAATAGGCTGCCAATTAGGAAGGCCTTCTGTAACTCTTTCAAACCTACTTTTGGCTGAGGTTTAGCATCCTCAACCTGAGAGGTCTCTCTCAAATCATTAATGATATTGATAATGGATTAGATGGCTAAATCTATTGAACAATTGAATAAGTGCAAGTGGTTGAAACACAATCAACAAACATCCATTAGGATTATGGATTCAAAAAAGCTTAGTATGACAATAGTATCAGTGAAACATGGAAGTCAGGGCATCAAAGATCAATATATCAATTAACACATAGAGACATGTAGGAAAACAAAGTCCATGAATCTATGAAGGAAGTTAGAGCATGTAAATGAGTTCTAAGTATCATACATTCATAATACTACACATAAGGAAATAAGGAAAAAAAATAAACAAGCCACCATTGAACTCCTAAATCTTGAGAAGTAAAGCCAAAGCTTGCATTCATAAAAACATAATCTTCTACAATGGCACAATATGAGTCTTTCTCTGAAAATTTCCCAACCCTTTTGTACATTAGATCTTCTCCTATATATAGATCTCTTTACATGACTTACATTCCTCCTCTAGGATGAGGAAAATTCGAATTCTACCTGACCTGACACCTATTGACACTTAAAACTAACTATTAAATGCAAATGACAACTAACAAGCAGTGCTAGAGACCTAAAACAATTAGGAGTGTAACTCCTCATTATGATTAAAACAACCTTATCTAGGAATTAAACACTCCTTTTGACACCTATATCGCCATGAATTCGAATTTGATGGTGCTCATAACCCTCCAGCTGGCCCTTGATGACTCATCCTTTTACTGTTCCTAGAAACTAGGAGACTGTTCCTTGCTCTGTTCGAGGTGAAAAATAGGTCTTGGGATAGAGCTCATATCTTCTCATAAATAATGTATTTGGAAAAACTGAAGGAGGCTTTTGTGAAACAATATGTTTTTAACAAAACCCTCTCTTCGTTGTTTGAAACACATTTCCTGCCACCCAAAATGTGCCTTTGAAAAACAGGTGTAAAACAGAGAAATATGCTTGTGAAAAACTGCACCTACAGCAGTTTCGTAGTGCAAGTTTGGTCCTTCATTTCTCCCAGATCATGATGGATTTGAAGAAAGTGGAAGATGCATTTTTACTTTAGTATCTTAGGAATGAAAACCTCTTTCACATTTTAGAGATGAGTTTTTAACTGCTCAAAAATTCTTCTAGAAGTTGACTGGTAAAAACAAGGAGGCAAAGTTCCTCCTTTTTTTCTTTTGGTCTCCACAAGGATATTCGAAGTAAATTATCCTTGTTCTTCTTCATAAAATTGCATTGGATTATCTTGTTTTACATACACTTCAGACCTTGTCCATATATATGTGTGAAGACAAAACCCCTTTAATGTTGCCTCAAGTATTATGAGCAATACTTAGCTATGAAATAATGATCTTTTTATAACAAATAGCTTAGAGTTCATATATGTCTTCCTTCTGCTTGTTTTTCCCTTGTTGTGTACTCACACTTTGTAGATGATCCTTTTCATAAACTCCCTTTCAAAAATATTTCCCCGTTGTCTCTCAAAAACCTTCTCATAAAGTCATAATATGCAGCTACAGCAGTTTCATAGCGCGCTACGAAACTGTTGTGTAATTACAAAAACCACAATTTAAGGCCAGAACTTTGACTTTCTTGATATTTCCTTTGTTTTGAAATGACTTTCCCATATACCATGAGGTTGTTTAAAACTGAAAACATAGACACCATCCTTTTAAAGTAAACTT
This sequence comes from Pinus taeda, assembly GCA_000404065.3. Taxonomy (NCBI): domain Eukaryota; kingdom Viridiplantae; phylum Streptophyta; class Pinopsida; order Pinales; family Pinaceae; genus Pinus; species Pinus taeda. The sequence continues at coordinate 15,827 of APFE031639535.1, read as the reverse complement.
CAAAAGGAAATCTATCAAAATTAGGACTTAGCCTTACTTGCTATGGGATTTCGTTTAGTTGAGGATGTCCTTCATGCTGGGTTAGTTGCATCTTCAGATCTTCAATTTGCCTCTTCGTAGTTTTGATTCCAGCTCTTAGTTTTGCATTGACCTTTCTGATGAATCTTGCTTCCTTTATTGCAGGTGAAGTATTGAGCATGACAACTAACCACAAAGCATCCATTTTATTGAAATGAGCTTCTTTGATTACATGTTTCCTTGAGTTTTTTTTTTTTTAGTTTGGCAATTTCAAGACTTTCCAAATTCAACTTTCTCTTCAATTCTTCAAAACTACATTCCTCTTGTTGAGAGATGACTGCCTTACCTCTGTCATGTTTATGTAGCTGTGATGATGTTTCCTTAGCCCTAGGGCTAAGTCCTATTTCAGCTCTTATGATATCTCCCTTTCTTTGAACATTTTCTCCTTTGAAATCGCTTTAGATAAATCAACCTGGAAGGAAATGCCTTGCTTAATTGAGGAGCTGCCTCGCTTGAATTTGATGAAGATTTTTGATCTCTGCTTACCATGGGGTTGTTTTCTCAAACTAAGAATTGTATCAAATGTCTATTGCATGAACACAACCAAGATCAACATGAATATGTCCAGGCTCAGTTAACCTTTACCTTACCCTTTTTGTTTGAGATTTTTTTCAGTGATAACACCATCGATGCCCACAGTTTGTGTGGCATCTTTTGCTCCTCTTGTTAGTGCGGTTACCACATCCTTGGTGGTCACTATTTTAACTGAGATATCTTCCAGACCAGTTGGTAGTGGTCCTTCACCTTTGGCATCTATAGTTAGTCAACCTACGGGTAATGTGCCTATCTCCTCGAATCCTATTCTGGGGGGGTTTCATATTATCATTATATTTTTTCTCTTCAAAATACGACTTATATAACCCTCCAAGTTCTCAGTAGGTGTCCATTCTGCATAACTCTCCACACTATTACGATCACCATGGGGCTCATATTTATTATGCTGGACCTCTTCCTTAGACGGCTCCAATCGATAGTCACATTACACCTTCAGTTTCCTGGAATCAAACTTCTCACCATGGCTCGCAAGGACATCCCATTCAGGGAGAACATGTCGCCTCGGTAGGACAGTCTTATAGTCAGCAGGGGCAACCTTTGGACTTAGAAGGACAACCCTTTTAGGGACAACCTTTAGCCCAAATAGGTTCATCCTTTGTTTATTCAAGACAACCTCCTTTATCTGAAGGACAACCTTTTGGTCAGTTAGGTTAGCCTCATTTCCAACAAGGCGAACCTGCTACCCAACAAGGTCAACCTTCTAGTTAGTTAGGTCAGCCTCAGTTTTAACAAGGCCAACTTGTTGCTCAGCAACGACAACCTTTTGATCAGTTCGGTCAACCCTAGTTCCAAAAAGACCAGCTTGCTACTCAGCAAGAACAACCTTTTGGTCAATTCAATCCATCTATTAGTCAACCTGGTGTTCAAATGCAACCTGGACATCAAGCTCAAGCTGGTCCCCAAGCTCAACCCAGTCCCCAAGCTTAGTTTGGATTCCAAGCCCAACCTATTTATTAGATACAACCTGGGCCGCAGGCGCAGTTTGGGCCTCAGTTTCAGTTTGGTCCTTAGGTACCTCAATAACCCTAAGGGAAACCTCAGGGTAATCCATATGAAAATGATCATCAACCTCAGGTTAATCCTTATCAGAAATTTCAACAACCATATGCTACCCCTATTGGTCAAGCTAGTAATCAACGGTTTGTTAGAGGTCAAAATCTAGGTCAACAACTAGGGTATGGTTTCAATTCACCAAACTATAACCCTTATGGACAATATCCTCTGGGATAAGATCCATGGGGGCAACAAGGCCCTCGTTGGAACCCTAATGCTAGTAATTATCAAAGACCCATGATTTCTTTCAATCCTCAATTACCTTTTCTTACGACTTTGGAACTGCCCGATGTGTCAAAATTGTCAAATGATCCTATACTTCATAATCCATATTGGCCACCTATTCCAACCAATATCCCTAGTGATTGTCCTAAGTTTGAAGGCAAGTACGGATAAGACCCCTAGGCACATGTCATGACTTACCACCTTTGGTGTTCATCCAATTCCTGGCTTGACGATTCTATTCGTCTCTGTCTTTTCTAAAGAACTCTTACTGCTTCCACTACAAAGTGGTACATTGAACTCGATCGTGGGACTTTCCAAGATTTTAACTCTTTTGCGATGGCATTCCTTATGCATTTTTAGTTACTGATTCACTATGACATGGGAATGCATCTACTTACCTCTCTGAAATAGGACATGGCTACCCACATCTTTGATCATATTCAGAATGGAGAAGGCATCATTGTTTGATCAAGTTCTAGATTCCTAATCAGCTATTGACTGATTGGACCACTACCTCTTTTGTTGGTCCAATAGCTAGAGATATTGATATGGGGGCATGCATTACTGAAGAGAAAGACATCCCACGTGCTCAATATCTTGATCTGGTATATTCCCAACCTAGCACGGTTTATGATGTCTTGCCTAATGCTTCGTGACCTGGAACTTCTAAAGCTCCGTGGACACCTTCTGTCAATGGTGTTATTTGGTTCCATTGCTCAGTCTTCTCGAAAGTCTTCCATGACTCTTGAAAAGTAGAAATCCACTACTCCTACTAAAATTTCATCTTAGTCTCCATCCAAACCTAGGAAAACCTCAAAAGTTAATGTCGTCCAGTCCACCATGGTGGAGAAAACTTTGAAGGGTAAGAAGAAAGGGAAAGGTAAAAATAAGTCTGACACACCAAAGAAAGAACCTCCTAAGACTCCTACCAATGATGGTTCTAAACACAAACCTAAGTATGCTTGTCTTATATGTGATGAGGATCACTTCACTAAATACTGTCCTTGATGGTTTGAGGTAAGTCATTTGCTTAAGGGGACTTCAGGGATTCTTGTTGTGCTTAAAGAATGTTTTCCTTCCTAGAAAACTCAAATGGTGGACCAGCCTCAATCCTCTTCCTCATCTGGTTCCCAAGACTTTATGGCCATGACAATTCCTATTCAGGTGTCTACTCAATTGAAATATTATACTCCACCAACCGGGAAAGAACCTAAAGTCCCTTCTAGTGTTTCCTCGTCTAGTTCTATCCCTCTTCATATTGGAAGGCCTAGTAATGAGTGTGGCATTCAACCACCTACTAAAGGAATTCTCTGAAAATATTCCTATAATCCCAATGCTTGTGCTGTGCAACACTATAATATTTTCAAAGATATAGCCGAAGCTCCTTCGACTATATCTGCATTGGAAGTTCTCCATAGTTTTCCTCCCCAACGAAAGTCATTACTATCCACCATCAGTGGAATTGATCTTGTTGATTCCGAGTTGATTATTTTCGATCTTGAAAATCATGTGCCACGTTTGCCTCACCATATCACTTTTCTCATCTAGATTGTTATTAACTAAAAGACTATTCATCATAGTGTTATCGATGAAGGAGCCGTGACTTGCATCATGTCTTCTTCTTGTTCGAAAGCCATTGGTTCTCCATATTTGAGTCAATCTCTGAATACCATGGAGGAATTTTATGGAAGATATTCTCATCCATTTGGTATTCTCCTGCGTTTTCCTATCACCTTGGAAGGCAAGATAGTCAATGTCAAAGTAGAGGTTGTTGATGCCAATCTAACTTACAACCTTCTACTGGGTCGAAGTTGAATGTATGTTATGCATGTCGTTGCATCTTCACTGTTCCGCGTACTCCATTTTCCTCATCAAGGGAAATTTTTTACGGTTAATCAGTTGTCCTTATTTGCTTCTTCATCCTCAGAAGGCAATGTTCCATATGTGGAGCATACCATCATTCCTTATGAGAGTGTAAGCATTGGGATCTTTAAAGCTCGTGCCCTCATGGGCGTTTTTCTGCTCCCACCTCCTAATGTCGCTTCCGTTAATATGATCTCTATTAACCCTGATCCTTGGGTGATTCCTCCCCTCAACCAAGTAGATTCTTGGGGTGATGTTATCCCGTTAAGCCCTACAGAGCTTAACTATGTTGAAATCGTCTCGGCTTCGGTTGCTTCTTCTGACTCTACTCCTTCGAGTAGATCTCTTGAAACGTATGTGCAATCCCCTTGGCTTGGAGATATTTCTTCTCTTTATCCTTTGCAAGAGACATTTCCTTCTAATGAGGCTATTCTTGAAACTTTATCTTTTGAGGATCCTCCTTGGGTTGATAGTCATCATCATTCCGCTTTCCTTCTTGGCTTTGGGGCAATGACTGCCTATCTAGATAATTTTGCTTCCCATGTTCCTTCCCAACTACTTCAGATGCCCATCCTAATTCATGAGGTATTTTCTGAAGGGAATATGGGCAATATCATGTAAAGCATGCCTATTAACATCTCTATTAAACTAGGGGTTGTCAAAAATATTCATATTTGAGTAACTTGTTCTCCTGAGGAGATCAAGATTTACACTAGTCTCTTCTAAGAGTTTTGTGACGTGTTCGCCTGGTCGTATGATGAAATGCCCACTATAGATCTGAGTATTGTGGTGCATGAGATACCTATGTATCCTAATGTGAAACCAGTTCGTCAATGTTTATGTCTCGTGCACCTAGGAAAGGTAGCTGTCATTAAGGGAGAGGCTGAAAAACTTCTCAAGGTTGGGTTCATTTATCCTATTTCATTAACAGACTAGCTCTCTAACATTTTCCCTGTGACTATAAAGCAGGGAATTATTTGAGTTTGTGTTGATTATCATGATATTAATCACACATGTATGAAAGATAACTACCCCAGTCCCTTTATTGACTAGCTTATTGATGACTGCGTTGGGAGTGAAATATTCTCTTTTATGGTTGGCTTCTCTGGCTATAACCAAATCAATATTTTACCTACTGATCAGCACAAGACTGCCTTTATCTGTCCATGGGGTACTTTTTCTTATAAAAAGATTCCTTTTGGTCTGAAGAATGCCAGTGCGACTTTGCAAAGAGCAATGTCCTATGCTTTTCATGATATTAGACACATTATTCAACTTTATCTGGATGATCTTCCTGCTCATTTAGCTAAATGCATAGACCATCCATACTACCTTCGTTAGATTTTTCTTCACTGTTGACATTACCATATTCATCTTAATCTGCACAAATGTGTCTTTTGCATTAAGTCTAACAGACTCCTTGGGTTTGTCATTTCTAAGGAGGGTATTCATCTCGATCCACTTAAGGTTGAAGTTATTTTGAATCTCCCGCCTCCTGCTACTTTACACCAGTTGTAGAGTCTACAAGGGAAGGCTCATTTCTTGTGTCATTTCATCCCTAACTATGTTGAGGTCATTAAAGGTTATACACATATGCTTAAGCATGACATTATAGTAATTTGGCATTAAATTGGCCAAGAGTCATTTGAGCAATGGAAGAACTTTCTTTTTTCTGCCCCTTTGTTGTGTCCACCTAACTATCACCGTGATTACTTGTTTATCTAGTTGTTGCTGATAGTACCATTGGCATGGTTCTAATCCAAGATGATGATGATGGTTCCGAGCATGTCATATATTATCTTAGCCACAACCTTCTTGACATCGAGACTCGCTATGCTTATGTCGAGAAGTTGGCCTTGGTTGTTGTTCAAGCTGTTCAACATTTTCATCATTACATTTTGTTGCGTACCACAACCATGATTTTTGATTGCAACCTGATGACATATATTCTATCACATCAATTGAAGGGGGCCAAATACTCCAAATGGATTGCTATCCTCCAAGAGTTTGATTTGGAGTTCACTACTGCCAAATCTGAGTCACTTGTTTTCACTGAGTTGATTTTCTCCTTAACATTTGCTTCCGCTCCCTCTCGGATAGAGGACCACATTCCAAATGATACGCTTTTCTTAATTAGTACCCATGATCCTTGGTATGGTGACATCATTGTTTACCTCCAGATGTCTTCATTTTGCTTTGACTTGTCTAAGGATGCTCAGTGATGCATTTTCCATCATTCTCAGCCATATCATATTATTAGAGACACGTTATATCATGTCAGAGTTGGTTCTATTCTCTGCCACTATTTAACCCTCGAGGAAGTTGAGAAAGTCTTAAATGACTATCACTCTAGTGTCTGTGGTGGTCATATGTCTGGTTATGCTATTGCTCAAAAAGTTATTCGTGCTAGTTATTTTTGGCTATCCATTTTCAAGGATTGCATTCTTGTCATTCGTTCATGTCATGCGTGTCAAATTTACCAGTGCAAGATGCATGTGCCATCTTCTCTCTTGCATCATGTCATTACTGTTGGCCCTTCTGCAAAGCAGAACACTGATTTTATGACCTGTAACCCTTGCTCGACTGGGGGGCATGGGTATATTAGCATTGTCGTTGACTACTTTATGAAATGGGCTGAAGCAATGACTACATTAACTAACGATGGTAAGACAACTTTTCAATTTCTATTCAATCACATGGTTTCTAGGTTCAGAGTCCCTCAAGCCATTGTCACAGATCATGGTTCTCATTTCTAATTACATGATGGCTGAGTTGAAAACCTAGTTGGGCTTGTGTCATGATAGTTTGACACCATATTACTCCCAGTCCAATGGCCAAGTCGAAGCAATGAACAAAGTGTTGGTCACCATGCTTCAACGTACCATTGGAATGCATAGGTCCAATTAGAATTTGATGTTTTTTTCATCTATATGGGCCTATCGAACCTCAGTTAAGGGTGCTACCAGATTTACACCATTTCAGTTGTTTATGGTTTGGAAACTACCCTTCCGATTGAATGTGAAATTCCTTCTCTTAAATTAGCTATCAAATTATTTCCGAATACCACTCTGGTGGAGGAGCATCTTCTTCATTTAGAATGGCTTGATGAGACTTGTCAACTTACTTCGTTGGTCATTAAGGCATAGAAAAAGCGAGCGAAAACTCACTTCGATCAGACGGTCAACCCACATTCCTTCATTGAAGGGGATTTAGTCCTATTGTATGATCAAGCTCATGATAAGTTGGGGGCAGGAAAATTCAAACCTTTGTGGCATGGGACCTACATTGTAAAATGTTTTTTGCAAAAGGGTGCCTATGAAATGATTTATTATGAAGGAAATCCTTT
>APFE031639506.1:3139-25996 GCA_000404065.3 Pinus taeda | reverse complement strand
TTTCAGCAAAAAATTACAGCAAAATAATTTTTTCAGCAAGCAAACTTATCCGTTTTCAGCCCAACGGACCACCTGGAAACTTCTCAGTTTTCAGCAAAAAATCAGCTTTTTCTGCTTGTTCTTGCCGCTGTTTTGCTTGTCTTTCTGCTGTTCTGATTTTGCTGAAGAGCTGCCTGGTATGTGTGCCAAACTGCTGCCTCTTTCTCCTTGTCCAGAAATCTCCCTTGCTCTCTTGCTCTCCTTCTCCTAATCTGCTCATGAAAGAATGTATGATCTTTTCCTCCTTTTCCTCCTTTAATATAATTCCAAATGACTTTTGGGTGATCCAAAGTGACTTTTGGGTGATCTCTAAATCCAATGGCTGAAATAGATTTAGATCAATGGCTGAGATTAAATGCACATTTAAATCTCACTTTCTATTTTTAATTCACCCCACTTTAATAAAGACCCACTTAGTCATTTATTTCCAAAGTCACTTTTCCTTTCTAATTTTTCATTGACTTTATAAAAGTCACTTTAAAATTAGACTTAGTAACTTTATCACTTAAAGTCACTTTTAAATTAGATTTTAACTTTATAAAAATTATAAAGTCACTTTAGGAGAAAAATTAAAATCTTTTGGACACTTTTCCCTAGGCCAAAGATCAAAGCCTAAGGGAACCACCTGTCCTCCGGTACCAAATTTCAACACTCATCAGGAATATGGGCTCATGCTTCACTTACAAAAACACGAAAGTGACTTACATCTGGTTTAATTGAGCTCCATGCTTCTTCTGGAGTGATATTCTTTAAAACCTTAGTAAGAGTGCGATTTACTTTGTAATTTGCATAGTCAATTGTTTCTGCCCAAAAATTAAGACGAAGTCCTTTAGATTGAAGCATACAATTAGCCATTTCCTTTAAGGTGTGATTCTTCCTTTCAGCTACACCATTTTGTTGTGGAGTATATGGAACAGTTTGTTGCATTTGAATTCCATGCTCAGTGCAAAAGTTGATGAATTTGTTGTTAACAAATTCTCCACCATTATCAGATCTTAGCTTGAGAATTTGATGTCCAGATTGTTTCTCAACAAGGCCTTAAAGGCCAAAAACATGTTAAATACTTCACTCTTGAGTTTTAAGAAGTATACCCAAGTGCGTCTGGAGAAATCATCAATGAATGTTAATAAACACTTGTAGCTAGATAATGAAACAACTAGAAGTGGACCACATAAATCACTATGCACAAGTTGTAAATGGGTTGAGGCGTGCCAAGGGGCATGTTTTTCAAAACTATCCCGATGATGTTTTTCGAGTACACATTTGGAACAAACACCATCTTTGCAAGAGACCATAGGAAGACTTGTCACCATATTTTCTTTACATAGATTTTGAAGGGAGCGATAGTTTAAGTGACCAAATCGGTCATGCCAAAGTTTGCTCACTTCATCATTATGAGCAACAAATACCAAGGGAAGAGTTGATGACCCAAAGTTGTTATACTTATACAACCTTGTAAAATCATCAGCAATTCCAGTAGCTAAAATCTGTCTAGGATCTTTCAGGTTCTTAATCACAACATCATGAGGTGAAAATTCAACGATTTTACCTTCACCTGAATGAGTTATCTGATATACAGATAGAAGGTTGCAGGATAATGTTGGAACACATAATAAATCATTAAATTGACCATTGTCTAGATGAATAGTTCCAGTGCTTACAACACTAAGAGATCTATCATCACCAACATATATATTTTTGGTGTTACAATCATTTAAAGAAGAAAACATGGCTTTGTTTTTGGCCATGTGATAAGAAGCTCCAGAATCAATGAGCCACTCATGAGAATGAGAAGAAGAAGATATATTTAGTGCATAACCAGACCAAGATGCTTAACAACCACATGAAAAAAGTGCTATTCTTGAAGATGAAGTTGAAGTTGAAGAGTGCTCCAAATGGATGTTATGCTTCTTCATTGTTGCGTCCAAGGCTTCCATCTTCTTAAAGCATTTGGATTCTAAGTGGCCATCTCGATTACAAAAGTTGCAATGTCTATCAGTCTTCTTCCATTTATTTTTATTTGCGTTATCATTTTGTTGAATTTATTTTTCATTTTGAGACTAAAAGTGCTTAGGACCCTTGGTCGGTTTAGGACCATTCTTTTTAGGATGTTGCTTCTTAGGATTCTTTGAACTTGGTTGTTGCTGGACAGCTAAGACTTCCATAGAAGAGTTTCCAAGATTAAGAAGACCAAGATGTAAGAGTTTTTCTTATTCTCTTATTAAGGAATTACAAAAGGCATCAAAAGAGGGCGACTTGTAGGCCTGTCCTTGAGAAATAAAGGCTTCTCTAGTAGAATGGAAGGTGGAAACAAACACAGAGTAAGCTGGTCCTAACTTAGTAAGAATGGAATAGATAAGGCTACCATTTTCTTTCTTAACTTTAACACCTTTCAAGAGAAGTCTGAGGGTCTTGAACTTGGACAAAAAGTCTTCAATGGAAGAAAAATTATTGGGGTCCAACGTAAGCAACTCATTTTCGAGTTGATGGACTCTAATTTCATTTTTAATTCCAAAAACTTTATTGAGCTGTTTCATTGCTTCATGAGGGGTATCAAGTTCTGCGATATGGAATCTAAGGTCCGGAGAAATAGACATTCCTATCAACCCATGTGCTTGATCTTGCTTATTTTCCCATTTGATTGCCTTATCTTCATCTTTAAGTTTAGTCTCTTGGCCTGAGGCTATTCTTAAAAGACCTTTACTTCTAAGTAAATCCTCCATGTAGGACACCCATTGCAAGTAGTTGGTGCTGTCAAGAATAATTTATCAAAGACTTTCCATTTTAACAGAAATTGATGTTGTAGATGCTGAAACTAAGTGTTCAAATGGAAAGATCTCGAAAAATTAAGTTGATTAAAAAAAAACGCTCTAAAAATAGCTTCTTGATGAAGAAGTTATGACTTTTTGAAGAAAAGATGTTGAAGATGCTAACGAAGTACGTGAATGTGTGGAAGTGAATGATAATGTTATATTTAAAAAAAAATCCCCCCCTTTCCAAACTTAATATAATTAGCTCATTAAAAAAAAAATTGTGACCCAGTTTTATAAATAAGTGAAAGTCACTTTTACAATGGTATTTTATGAGCTACCCACTAAATTGTAACTTAAATAAAAGATAAAGAGACTTTAGAATTATAAGTGACTCACTTTTTATAATGCGTGAAAACATTTTTACATAAGGTAACTTTAAAACATAAGTTACATGTGCTTTTTGAAAAATTAATTCAACAAAAAAAAAGACTTGAGCCCAAGACCTCTATTCTCATAAAGTAACTTTGGACCAAGTGAGCTAGTTTAAAAGATTAATAATTTTTGGAAAAGAGGAAGGGTTTTTTTTGTTTTTGTTTTGAGTCACTGAAGCTTTTGGAGAGCGTGCTTACTTGAGAAAACCCTTTTTGCCTACAAAACAAAAAACCACACAACCCAAAATGGACATGCAAAAAAAAAACCAATGGCTTGAAGTTAAATTTTGCCGGAAACTAAATATTTTCCTCAATGTTTCTGATTTTTCGAGATCACACTAAGGCGCGGCGGAAAAGAGCATACAGATGAGAAAAATCCTTCCTTTTTGTTTCTGATTTGCCCAATCGCACAGAGTCGCGGGGCAAAGAGCATACACAAAAATGAAAGGTATAGATCCTTTAATAAAAAACAGAGAGATAGATAAATTGAAATAAACAGAGAGATAAATAATTAAAACTGCAAATAAAAGTTGTATGCCTCCAGATCTTAAAAATGACGTAGCTAGGGCTATCAGAAACCTTTTTGCGTGAAACGAAATGGGTTCCTCACTAGAACATGGGCTTCTAACACAATAGAGCAGTACTCTTGGCCCGAAAACAGTAAAAAACAATAGATCTAGGAAATGACAGTTGGATGCAGTTCTACCAGCTTCGGATTTGGATCACCAACGAATGTGGTCCTCAAATAACTCTGATACCATGTAGGAATTTACAGGGTAAGTTCCTCAGATAGAACACCAAGGACACCACTCACAAATGGATCACAGATCAATACACCAGTGTTCTTGACTTGGTTAAACTCTCAAAGAGGGAAACAATCCACGGCCTGAGCCAACGCGGCCACTTCAGGCAATTTATTAATGTAAAAGAAAGAAAATTTCCATAAGCTTCTCTCATGAATGGTCACCTTACAAATGACCCTCCATGCTCTTTAAATAGAGATTGTTAAACACACACATGGCAACAAGATAATATGAAAGATAAAACATGAGAGTACAATTTTTATTAACAAAACATATACATTTATAGTACATGGTTTGACCGTTGGATTCCACATCCCAAGGTCTTTTGGACTTCCTTAGTCTATTCTGCTTCCACACTAACCCATAGAGGATTAGGTGTCCAACATTCCCCCCCTTAATTCGAAGGGTTATGTATGAATCCAAGAAGAGAGTTGTGATAGAAAATGTGCAAAAAATGCATGGTAGCACTAGGCTAAATGTGCTCTGTGAAATGTTGGTATAAAGGGTGGTGGTTTAATGATGACCACCAACACTGTAATGCTTAGTGCAGTGCCCGGAACTCTTCCAAAATTGGCAAGAAGCTGAAGTCTTCTACTAGAGGAAGTGCTCCTATTGTTTTGAAGAGGGAAACCTTCAACCATGAAAGAGAGGTCTCACCCTGCAGAAAGGGAGAACTTCAACTTGAAAAGGGAAGTCTCAACTTGTGATAGTTTAAGGATGACCAACAACTCTGGAATGCTTAATGCAATTCCTGGAACTCTTCCAAAATTGGCAAGAAGCTGAAGTCTTCTGCTAGAGGAAGTGTCCCCAATTCTATTCCTGGAATTCCTCTGAAGCTGGCAAGAAGCTGAAGTCTTCTGCTAGAGGAAGTGTCCCAGATTGTTTGAAGAGGCATTACCAAATGAAGGCATGCTCAAGGGCATCTTTGTCTCTGGCTACAACTCTGAAACTGGTGTGGTAGGTTGTGGCTCATGCTCGCTTGATGTGACTTTGAAGCTTGTAGATGACCATCATTCTCCCCCTGTCAGATACAAGGTGAGATGATGGAGAAAACTCAACTGCAAGACTGTTCAATACTCTAGAACAAGTTCTGACATGTGATTGGAATATCTTCTTGGCTGTTGATGCCCATTGCCAAGAAGCGATCTATCCAAGATGAATCTTTGTTCTTGTAGGATGTTTGTTTCTGAAGCATCTATGTGAAGAATGGGTAGTTTTATGACAGTGCTTACATGGATGAAGATCAGAACAATGATCTTTCAAATGGCCAACTCGGTCACAGTGATGGCATTTCACAATCTGTTGTTGTTGTTGCTGTGGAAGAGGAGTAGAATCTGGAACAATTGAGGTGAGTTGTCATGAAGGAATCCAACACTCTGAAATTGGATTGGTTTGGAGTAGTTTGAAATATGAAAGGACAGGTCTTTGTCATATCCAAGATCAGTTTTGTGCTTGTTGTGGACAAGCTCTTTCCAAGGTCTGATGATAGGCTTGGGAAGTGCACGCTGAACTTCTGCGTCTCCATGTAATTTTACTACTTCATTGGGCACTAGATTTGAATCAACTTGTTGCTTATGGTGGAGATTATTTGTGCTTTAGTGCAATGTTGTCTTTAGACACCACCATTAGGTCACTTGATGTAGGATCGTTGAATATATGAAGGAAGACACCCATTAGACTCTTGCTTTTAATGAGTCAAAATTACTCGCATTGTGGATACGTTAACTGATCCACTTTTGGCTCATCTCGACAGAGTTGAACACACGCAAACTTGAACACGCATCATCTCGACTATTGGAGGATTTGACTTGAAGTGATCCTTGCATTTCTTGGAGTCTTGAAGTGTTGTGGCTACTCTACATTCGAGAAATGCCAAGGGAGATTATGTGATTGACAAAGATTTGAAGTTTTATTAATTGGAGACAATACATTACATTATTTGCTTTGTTAATTTTTGGCAGCTCATTGACATATTCCAATCACGAAACTAGATTCCTCTTTTCTAGAGGACCAATTTTGACTATTGAAGCGCTCAATTTGGACAAGGGAAAGTGTATTTTTGAAGAAAAGCCCACATGTGCATAAAAGGTCAGGTCCACCCTAACAGGAAAATGGACACCCATGGATGGCTATAAATACAAGTGACCCTCATTTGGACATCATTATGATCATTCTTCTTCTTTCTTTGGCTCACACATGTCTGATGTGGTTCGCGGAAGTTCACTCGCACAGGTTCGAAATTGCAGGTTCCGAAGCTCGCACGTGTGTTTAGGGTTTTGGTTTCCAATCGTAGGCTTAACATAGGCAAATTCCAGTCACAAGCGCAGGCACATATGCACATGCATGGGGTTGGAGTGTTTCAACCACACACACATTCACTCTCTGATTATGAAAACTTGTTGACCATTGTGAATTGTTGAGTTGCAGGGTTTCTTTTATGTGTTTGAGTCGATCAATAACTTTTTTCAACTATACATTGACTAGTCTCAATTGCTTTGGTTCCTTTCAATCATATGTCAATTGGATATACATGGCCCTTTGAGGAAAGCTCGACTGAGTAGCGGCTCTTGTTTGACTAGTGATATGTTGATAGATTGAGGTGAGAAAATGTGGATTAACTATGTCTAGTTTTTTGTGCGAGCCCTTGATCTCATGAAAATTATTTTAGTTGATTGGTTAGCACTCTTCCTATGGCATTGGAGGTCTTTCTACTGTTGATTATTTGATCGATACTCCTCTTTGAGTTGTTTACAATGGGTAGAAGATTGTGGGAACTTTGTGAAAAGAAGGCTATTGATTAGCTTTGTAATGAGATTAGTGTTGTTAGAACTAGATCAGGTCGGATTCAATCAATTAGTTTGATTGTTTTTGCAGGAAATTGGTATCACAGATTGGAAAAGGTCGGTTTAGTATTAGGAACACAATTTTTTTAAAGCAATAATTTGTGATTTTTTTAAAGCAATAATTTAACCATATTGCCCTACTAATGCTATGCAATTAATGACAATGTTAAAATCTTAAAAAAGTGGCATTCTTCTTTATATTTCATTTTCATCCTTTTAGTTAAATTTTTAACATTAAGAATAATTGATTCAGGATGTTTTAGAGTGGTTCCAACTCCATAGGATTTCATATGGAGAAAGTAGTATTTTAAATCCCACTCAAAATCTAGCAAACTTGACCAGTTTTTTGGTATTTCAGGATTGGGGGATTGCAACATTGCTGTTGGATTTTCTCATGTATGAGAGTATGGAACTAGCATTTAATCAAGATTACCAAGCCCCTATATGTATCTTGATGTTAGTGGCATTGATTGTTGAACTCCTCTATCATGACACTACTAAAAATGTACCCATCACTCAAACAAAATATTGACTTGACATGCTAAGCTTTTTCTATCTTAGTTTAATGCTTAGAGGGTGACATTGATGACGAAGATCCCAATATGTGCAATGGTTTTGATGATATGCATGTATTTGTTGTAGCATGATTTGTTTTTGGATGCTAGAGGCAAGTCTTATGTGAAGTATTTATGTGCCCTTGGCATTAGGTATGGTTCACTGTGATGCTTTAATTGTTTTGTGTCCCTAATGATGTCGATTTCATTTGATTTTGAGAATTTCGTTTCAAGTGGTATCACACATATAGCAAAGATCCCTTAAAGGATGACTTGACTCCTTTCCAGCATGCTCCGAAGGATATTTTGTCCCATTTTGAGAGCAAATGGGATGTTGTAGCCCCGATGTTGCCCTCTAGATATGAGAGTTGGGCCTTCAATAAATTCCACATGGCTTTTTAGCTCTTGGTGTACCTCCTAGCTAGAGAGCCAAGGCATTGGCTTATTTGATGATGCCTACATGGACTGAGATTGCCCCTAGGTTGGCCTTGACCTTATTTGATGCACATTGCCTTGTTCTAGAGCCTAAATGAGGATGGAGATCACTAAGATGATTTTGGAGGGTAAGCAAACCATGCATTGATACGAATGCTTGATCTAGATTATGCCATGTCATCCCTACGTATGCTTTTGAGGATGATGTCATGGTGGAGGAGGTGCCATTTAGACATGTAGCCATGCATTTTGATGATTTCTTGACTTAATGAACACTCATGGACCATTTTGTCATTTGCTTGATGGAGATTTTCCATTCTTGGAGGATGATGTCATAGTGGAGAGCTTTTATAAATTCCACAACTGAATAGTTGGAGAGAAGCCACCAAGGTGACATTGGTGGTTGATTTCCTATTGCCATAAGACCTAGATTGCCTTCTAGGGCTTTGCACTAGGTTGGATAGATTGTGGTAACATGTCAATGTACATGGTTTCTTCAAGCAATGTTATGCATTTGTGTTGGAATTACAAGAATAGTATAACCATCATGTTGGCTTCTAGATAAAATTTGTAAAATTAGGTACTATGGTTTTCTTCTTTTACAAATGCTTGATACATGAGTCATTCCTGCACTTTATGGTTGAACTCAAGATTTTAAGATGATTCTTAGAGTACTTTTCGAGATACTGTGAATTCAAAAGCATCATTTCCTTGCTAGAGACTAGTTTACTGGGGGAAAACAATATCTATCAATTATGGTTTTTCCTACCTAATCTGTAAACTGCTGTGGATATTCCACCTGGACAGTTCGCCACAATAGATCTAATAATATTATATTAAAGCTCTGAAAATTCTACACTACTACAGTTTATTAGACTTTAAGATCTGTGGATTTAACTATAATTAATGCATGCATACAAGTGGAAATTATGCAAAAAAGTAGAGAACAACAAAATAAGCACATACGCAAACAAGACACAAGATATGCTCTCTGAGAAACCCTTTCGGGAGAAAACCCAGCTGGAAAGTGAGGCTGCTTCGCCCTCTTTCTCTATCTAGAAATATCACTGCTGGTACAAAGAAGTAATGCTTGTGGCCCGTGGGATGCTACATTGCACAGATCCTCTCTATGTGCTCTACCTCCTATCTCTCCTGGCTATCTTTGCTCAACTATGGAGCAAAATGCTCTCGAAAGAATGGAATGCCTCTTCCTCCCAGTGGCCTAGTTATAACACCGCTCGATAGCTTACTAGTGGTTAATTTTGACTACATCAACTCTTAACTAGAGTTACAATATAGAATCTTCTAGAGTCTTTTACATCACAAACAGGTGGATAGGCCCTTTTCCATAAATAATGGGGGTTGACGCGACATCCTCCTGAACTATAGGTGTGAAAACAGGGAGGTCAACTTCTGAGTGACATAACTTTTGCATACAGACTCTGATTGACGTGCTTCTTGTGCCGTTGGAAAGATCTCTGTGTGTAGAATACATGTAAAGGTGATGCATTAAAGCGACAAAGTTTTACCCCCAAAAAACGTTGTTTGATGCCTCAAAACGCTCCCAGAAAGTTTCAGACCTTGTTTCGCCAAACTAGGTCCTGTCGGTAAAAACGGTCCCGTCGGTAAAAATGGTTATGTGAGCTGATTCCTCCACTTTTTCCACTCCAAATGCATCAAGATGGATGACAAACAATATAATGATCCAATTTGGATCACTCCCCATTTTGGGAGGCTTTTGGTCTCTAAAAGCTTTTACTGAATGAGGTGAAGAAAATTTTCTTTCACCTCTTCTCTGGTGTACCATTTAGCTTTGCTTGGAAGTTGTCCCTTCAACCCAATTTGCCAAAGGTCATGCTGCCCCTGTCTTGTGGTTGTGGACCTCTTCTACAAAAATGTATCTTCTGTCAACTTTGCTTGAGCGTCTAGTGCGAAATCCTCCACAAAAAGTAGGATCTGTTCCTCTTCCTGATCTAGCATGGAAAGCTCATAGAGTTTCAAATTCTCTACATTCACAACTGAGTAAATGTGCATATATGGTGGTAAACTGAGTCGATAGGCATTGTCACCCATCTTTTCCAGTATCTCAAAGGGACCATACCTTAGAGCCTTGATTTTCTTACCAGGCCCCTGCAGCCTCTCCTTGTTGAACTGTAGCCATACTATGTCTCCCACCCTGAATGTTTTCTCTGTTCTGTGTTGATCACGCCTGGCCTTATACTTCCCTTGTGACTTTTGCAGTGTTTCTTGTACCTGTAGATGGATCTGTCTGATCTTCTCTATAAATTTTTCAGCTTTCAAAGCATCTCCTGTAAGATCTTCCCTCACTCCTCCTTGCTACCCATTTGCAATATCCAAAGGTAAAGGTGACAAATATCCAAAACAAGTCTCAAATGGGGACTTTCCTGTAGAAGTGTGGACTGCTATGTTATAAGAATGTTGTATGTATACTAGATTTTCATCCCAGGTCTTCGGATGCTTCTGGTTGTATCCCCTCAGAAGCTGCACCAAAGTCTTGTTGACTACTTCTATCTGCCCATCTATCTGTGGATGGAAAGCTGTAGATCTCTTCAACTGTGTCCATCTTCTCCCACAATGTAGTCCAAAATGCACTGAGAAATCTTCTGTTTTTGTTTGAAATGATGCTCCTTGGTATCCCAAAGTGCACCTAGACTTGTCCAAAGAACAAGTTTGCTGCTTCTTGTTCGTTGATGGTATTTTTATAGGGCATCGAAACACACATCTTGATGAACTTGTCAACTCCCACGAATAGGTAGCCATGTCCCTTCTTGGTTGTCGGTAAACCTCCCACAAAGTCCATGGAAATGCTTTCCCAAGGATGAGTAGGTAGAAGTAAGGGATGATATAGACCTTGTTTCTTGTTGCTAGGATTGCTGGTACAACAAAGCATGCATCCTCTTATGAACCTAGCTACCCGCTCTTGCATCTTGGGCCAATACACATCCCTTTGCAAGTTAGCCACGGTCTTCCCTACACCAAAATGCCCTGCCTCTAATCAGCTGCAAACACTTACCTTTAGGAACACATAGCGTATCCAACCTGTAGAGTAACCCATCCTGGAGATGGTAGTCAATGGTGTTGTCGCTGTCGTGCAGATGACTCTGATTCTGCAACTACTAATACACTTCCTTGAAGTCCTCAGCTTTTGAATATGCCTCTCTGTATGCATCATGAGTGAATGGCTCCATGTGCATAAGAGTCCCCAAAGCCAGAATCTTTGATGTGGGTGGCAGTGTTGCGAACATTTCGATAAGGGCAAGCATGTTTACTTCAGAGACAATATGGGTGTGGTGAGGAACACCTTCCTCGGTAAGAGGGAGTGTTGAAATTTGGTACTGGAGGACAGGTGGTTCCCTTAGGCTTTGATTTTTGGCCTAGGGAAATGTGTCCAAAAGATTTTTAATTTTTCTCCTAAAGTGACTTTATAATTTTTATAAAGTTAAAATCTAATTTAAAAGTGACTTTAAGTGATAAAGTTACTAAGTCTATTTTTAAAGTGACTTTTATAAAGTCAATGAAAAATTAGAAAGGAAAAGTGACTTTGGAAATAAATGACTAAGTGGGTCTTTATTAAAGTGGGGTGAATTAAAAAATAGAAAGTGAGATTTAAATGTGCATTTAATCTCAGCCATTGATCTAAATCTATTTTCAGCCATTGGATTTAGAGATCACCCAAAAGTCACTTGGATCACCCAAAAGTCACTTGGAGTTATATTAAGGGAGGAAAAGGAGGAAAAGATCACACATTCGATTCAATTCTTTCATGAGCAGATTGAGAGAAGGAGAGCAAGAGAGCAAGGGAGATTTCTGGACAGTGAGCTGCGGAGTTTCAGCAGCGGAGTAACAACAACGAAGTTTCAGCAGGGCAGTTTTTCAGCAAGGCTGAGATAAGTTGTAAAAGTTTACTTGTTGATTTTTGCTGAATATTTCTCTTACTATAAAAAGACATTTTTCAGAAATAAAGAAGAGCTCTCAAACTGGTTTTCCCCAAGAGTTGTAGGGGGTTTTTCCAGGGTCACGTTGACAAAAAAATCAGTGTTTTAATGTGTTTTAATGGCTGTTTATTATTGCTGATTTTTATTTCTGCAATTTCCAGCATTCTGTAAAATTTCCAGAATTTGTGTTTTCAGCAAATGTATTTTTTCAGCTTGTTGAATGTATGGTTATGGGAAAGGGCATTTAACTACATGGGAGAAATAAGGAGAAACTGGAAACCGGGGTGGGAAAACAGAAATTTTAACAATTTTTAAAAATATTTTTTATGGTATCTTAAGTTTTTCGATGTTTGCCGATTTTTCACCGATATTTTCCTGATTTTTATGATTTTTTGGTTTTCCAGACCCTTGCCGATTTTATCTCGATGTCAATGTTAGCAACATTGGTGGGTGGCCTTGAAAGCATATCGACCAACTTGTTTGTGCTGCCCTTCTTATACTTGATCACCAAATGAAACTGTTGTAAAAACCCCATCCTCTTGTAAGGCCTGGTTTGCTGTAGCTTATTCTGGGCCTGCAAGTTCTATCACGGCTAGTGATCTGTGTGGATTTTTGTCTCCTTTCCCATCAGATAGTGCTTCCACTTCTTCACAGCTTGCACCATGGCATAGAGCTTCTTATCATAGGTAGGGTAGTTAAGAAATGCCCCATGAAATACTTCAGAATGGTAGCAAACAGGCTTTCCTCCTTGCATCAAGACAACTACCATAGCATACCCACTCGCATCTGTCTCCACTTCAAAGGGCTGCTGCAAGTTTAATAATGCCAAAACTGGTGCTTGACTGATCTTCTTCTTTAGCCCCTCGAAAGCCTTCTGCTGACCTTGTCCCCACTAGAAACTCTTGCCACTTGCTGTTATGGCGTGGAGTAATGCTACTACCACTGAAAATGAGGCTATGAATTTCCTCAGGTATTGTGTTGTCCCAATGAAACTGCTAACCTCATAAACATTTGTAAGCACCGACCATTTCATGATGGTCTCCATCTTGGAAGAATCTATCTTCAGCTCTCCTCCATCGATCACATACCCCAGTTACACCAAAGACTGCTGCGCAAACTCACACTTCTTGAGATTTGCTAGTAGCTTCTTCAATGTTTCCAACACCTGTGTCAAATGTGAAATATGCTCCTCCCAGGTAGCACTATATACTAAAATATCATCCAGATAGACAATAACAAATGAATTAATAAAAGGGCGCAGTATATCATTCACTAATCTCATAAACGTAGCTGGTGCATTACATAGGCCAAATGGCATAACTAACCACTCATACAAACCTTGCCTGGTTTTGAAGTTAGTCTTCCATGTATCTTCTTCTTTGACTTGAACTTGGTGATATCCAGACTTCAAGTCCAGCTTGGTGAAATACTTTGCTTGCTAC
This sequence comes from Pinus taeda, assembly GCA_000404065.3. Lineage (NCBI taxonomy): Eukaryota > Viridiplantae > Streptophyta > Pinopsida > Pinales > Pinaceae > Pinus > Pinus taeda. Next base: position 12,740 of record APFE031639506.1, on the reverse strand, counting down.
CACTGATCTAGTAGATCGTCTATCCTGGGCAGGGGGTATTTGTTCTTGAGCGTGATTTTATTCAATGCCCTGTAATCTATACACATCTGCCAAGTCCCATCCTTCTTTGGCATAATGATGATGGCTGACCCACATGGTGATGTACTCGGTTGAATGACACCATGTTCCAGCAGTTGCTGCAATTGTTTCTTCACATCACTTGCTTCTATAACAAACTCCTCGTACAACCCAATATTTGGCAGTGGTGAGTTTGGCAATAGCTAGATCTCGTGCTCCACTTCTCTCTTAGGTGGTTACCCTTTAGGCTCGTGGAACACATCCTTGTATGCCTGTAACAACTCCTCCAATTGTTGTTTCTTTTTCTTAGTATACCCCTCCAGGGCTGCTTTCAACTTGGTTGCTCGAATCAGTGGCCATGAGATTCTTCTTCTTTTTATCTTTCTTCTTGTTCTTCAGGTTTAGCTCTGGATGCAACTTCCAACACTTCTCCTTTGTATGGCCATTAATGTTGCAGTGGTTGCTAGGATCTTTGCACTGGTGTCCTGTGGTTGCCGTCTTTTTATCCTTCCCCCTTTATGCTTTTTCTTCCCCTCATTAGAAGCTTCCTATTGCTCCTTCTGCTTCGATCCACTTGATTAAGCTCTTTTCAGGCCTGTGTTCTCCAGGTACTATGCTTGTACATAAGCCCTGTCCACCGATTTGGGCTTAAACAACATCACTTGCTCACGTAGATGGCAGTGCAGACCCCCCAACTACTTGAGGAGCACATCTGGGTTCTTTGGAGAGATACCCAACATTATAGCCATCTTTCTGAATTATGTGGTGTACTCCTGCACGCTTTGGTCCGACTTTCCCTGAAGTAATGCGACCCGATCCGCAGGTCCTCCATGTACTGAATGGGATAAGACATGACTTAATGAGGGTTTTAAAATCCTTCCAATTAGTTATTGGAGGTTCTCCCTCCAAACTCAGGGTTTCCGTGTGGCTCTCCTAGAAAGTAAGTGCATGGCCCTCTAATTAACGCTGCTCGAATGAGATCTTTTGTCCTTCCTCGATTTGATGGACGCTAAAATAAATTTCAGTTTTTGCAACCAGCGGTTTAGCTTTAGAGCATCGATCTTGCCATGGTACGAGTAGCTATCGATTTCTGCTTCCATTTTGAATAGGGATTGATTCACGACACTCAAATTGGGTTGATCTTTTCTAGGTTCTTTCTTCGGCTGGTTCTTCGTGTCTTCCTGATCTCTCGATCCCCCTTCTGATTTGTCCTTTGCATTCGAACCCCCATCTTCTCCAAATATCCCCAACTTATTGCTTAGCGCTGCCATGAGGAGGCTTACATTGCGGTTTATATCTGTGACTTGTTGTTTGAGCCGCAAAAACCTCACCTCTGCAGGATCACAAGGTTCGTTTACAGATTCATCAGCCATGATTAGGGTTTTACGTTTTTCTACCCCGTCGACCTAGATCCCCTGCAAATATCCACAAATACCGAAAGAAACTTACTCTTATACCATATGATATGTAAACTGCCATGGATATTCCACTAGACAGTTTGCTACAACATATCTAATAATATTATATTAAAACTCTGAAAATTCTACACTACTACATTTTATTAGACTTTAAGATCTATGGATTTAACTATAATTAGTGCATGCATACGAATGGAAATTATGCAAAAGAGTAGAGAATGACAAAATAAGCACACAGACGCACAAGACACAAGATATGCTCTTTGGGAAACCCTTTCGAGAGAAAACCCAGCTGGAAGGTGAGGCCGCTTCGCTCTTTTTCTCTGTCTGGAAATATGGCTGCAGGTATAAAGAAATAATGCCTATGACTTGTGGGCTGCTACAGTGCACAAATCTTCTTTGTGTGCTCTACCTGCTATCTCTCCTGGCTATCTTTGCTCAACTATGGAACAAAATGCTCTCGAAGGAATGGAAGGCCTCTTCCTCCTTGTGGCCCGGTTATAACATAATTCAATAGCCTACTAATGGTTAATTTTGACTACATCAACTCTTAACTAGAGTTACAATATAGACTCTTCTAGAGTCTTTTACATCACAAACAGGTGGCTAGCCCCTTTTCCATAAATAATGGGGGCTGACGCGGCTTCCTCCTGAACTATCGGTGTGAAAACATGAAGGTCAACTTATGAGTGGCATATCTTTTGCATACAGACTCTGATTGATGTTCTTCTTGCGCCGTTGGAAAGATCTTTGTGTAGAATAACATGAAAATGTGTGGCCCCCAAAAAACGTTGTTTGATGCCTCAATATGCTCTTGGAAGGTTTTAGACCTCATTTCACCAAACTGGGTCCTGCCGATAAAAATGGTCCCGTGAGCTGGTTCCAACTGGTGAAGTAGTCGATCGCTGTGAGTATATACTTATGCTGCTGTGAAGAGTTTGGAGTGATCTCGCCTATGACGTCTAGGCCCCATTGCTGGAACGGTCGATAAATCATAACAGGCCTGAGGGGAACAACTGGCTTTCTTTCTCGTCCTGCGACGGTTTGACACACCTTGCATTTGTGAGCATAGGCATGTGAGTCTCTGAACACTGTGGGCCAATAATATCCGGCTCTTAATATTTTGTGAGTAGTGGTCTCTCAGCCATAGTGACCACCTGCTGGCCTGTCATGCATTTCTTTGAAGACATGGTCGGCATCATCCTTTTCCAAACACCTCAGCCAGATACCATCATAATTTTTTCTGTATAATGTGTTATTGGCCAAATGATACTGATTAGGTTTCAATCTGAGTGCTCTCTGTTGTGATGCATCCATGTGTTTAGGACATGACCCCCATGTAAGATAAAAGCGGATGTCGTAATACCACGACTCAGGATCCAAAAGGGCTTCCGATGTTTCGCGCTCACACATCAGTGCTTCATTAATCCATAGGGGCTCCTCCTTGAATTCCACTTGTGCATTCTGTAGGTTTTGTGCTTTTGGTTCTTCGGATGCCCCTACTTTCTCTGCCAAGGCTTCTGCCACAAGCTCACACAGTCCTTGCCTTCAAACTATTTTCGTTGGCTTAATCTCGAGGTCGTATTCTTGAAGTGCGGTTATCCAATTTCCTCTCCGTTCATCCATTTCTTTCTGCATGAAGAGGCCTCTTACAACAGGATGGGGAACAATCACTTTAGTCCTGGCCTTTAATAAATAAGGGTGGAAATGTTTTATGGCCTTAAAAACCGCAAAGCCTTGTTTCTCCACGTCTGGGTAGTTCAGTTCTGCTCCTTGAAGGTTAGAGCTCATATAAGAAATAGGGACTTCATTGCCATAATCATTTCTTTGAGTGAGAATTGCGGCATATGAAACATCAGAAGCAAAAGTGTACAAGAAAAATTCCTTGCCGAAATCGGGACTAACCAACGTAGGGGCTTCTGCGATGGCCTCTTTAATTTGCTGAAACGCTTTCTTGGCTTCATCGCTCCACTTATACACAATGTCTTTCTTCATCATTAGCTGCATAGGACGCACTATTTCTGAGAAGACTAAGACAAATTTCCTAATGAAATTGATCTTCCTGAGGAAAGATTGCATTGCCCTTTTATTTGCAGGGGGTTGTATTCTCATGATGGTCTCTATTCTTTCAGAATCAATAACAATCCCTTATTTAGAGAGGATGTGACCCAGTAGTTTCCCTTCTGTGACTTCAAAGATGCTCTTCTTGGGATTCAACGATATTCCATACCTTCGGCATCTTTCGAAAATCTGTTTCAGGTGATAAATATGATCCCTTCTATGATATGAATACACAGTGATGCCATCCATGTAAACCACTACTGATCTGTTAATCAACCCTCGGAAAGCTATGTCCTAGCTCTCTGGAATGTGGCGCCCGCATTAATAAGTCCAAAAGGCATTTTACGATATGTGTGGGTGCCCCATTTAGTGTTGAAGGTTCTCTTACGCTGATCCCCATTACATACGAACACTTGATTATATCCTGAAAACCCATCTAATAGGGACAACATTTCAGACCCAGAAACGCACTGAAGAATGTGTTCTATAGAAGGGACAGGATAGTTATCCTTTTGCGATGCTTTGTTCAGGTTTCTAAAATCAATACACAACCTGATGTCTCCATTTTTCTTTCTTACTAGCACGAGATTGGCTACCCAGCGGGTGTGTCTGACCGGGAAAATGATTTTAGCATCCAACATTTTGTTTAATTCTTTCTTCACCAACGGTTCCAGGCTTGGATGCATCTTGCGAAGCTTTTGTTGGTAGGGCTTAGCCTCCTTTTCCAAAGGAATTACATGTAGCATAACGCTGGTATCAAAGGTTTTTAGGTCTCCATATGTCCATGCAAAGACGTTCTTGTATTCTTTAAATAGCTTGACGAATGCAACCTTTTCTTGTGGAGGGCACTCCAAGCCCAAATTAATAGTTTTTGGGTCTTCTTTGGTTCCAAGGTTGACCGATTCGTACTTCATGGAAGAGCTATGTGTTTTGCAATTGGTTGACTTTTTGAATTTATCATGCAAGTCATACAAGTGCTCCATCTTGACAACTGACTTGGGAATCATATTGGACTGATCCTTTTCCTCATCTTCCCTCTCATTCATAAGCCTGTTGTGCTCCTTTTCATTAATGATTGTATTCTTGAATGTCTTCTCGTAGTGCAAGTACTCAAGGATTTGCTCGTCATCTTCGAACACTTGCCAATTTGAGATGTTATCAGGCACGGATGGTCTGAAAATCAATTCAACATAACATTTATTCTTCTTTAATCTAAAATCAGGCAAAAGTTTTGCAGCCATACCAGCCATTAGATTGACATCTTGGTTTTGTCCTCGAGGTATGTATGTGATATTAAAAGAATCAAAATTGTCAATTAAGTTCCATACCTCATGTTGGTATCTTATTAGGTGTGGCAAATTGCAGTGTATCCTCTTCCTTACCTGGTCCACAATTATTTGCGAGTCGCCAAAAACTTTAAGATTTTTTACCTTCATATCAATGGCCTTTTTCAGGCCCTGCAGCAAGGCTTCGTATTCTGCCATGTTGTTGGTGCACGTGAACTCCAACCGGTTGGCCATCAGATGTTGGTTCCCTTGTGGATCAACAAGAACGCTCCCAGCACCTGCACCTTCAAGGCAGTTAGAGCCATCAAAATAGAGTGTCCAAATATAGAGTCTAGTGTTACATCAATTGAATTGCTTCCTACGAAACTAGTTCTATCATCTATTATATTACAAGATGGTTCATTAGTTGGATTACAGGGGAGAGCTTCCAATTGTGTGTTTATTGCAGTTTCTTCAATTGTTTTTGCACATAATTCTCCAAAACAGATTTATGTGGCACAAACATTGAAGCTATAATTCCCAAGGATAGAGTTGGTAAACATTACAGGTTCATTGGAATCGTTTAATTCCGTCACCACATACTTCATGTATCTTTTACGATCAACTCTGAGCATATCACCCTTTCCCTTCTGAGGCAGCATGAGATGGGACCAATCAGTTGAGAAATATCCATTGAGTTTTGCTGACCAATCCCTACTAAGAAGCATTCCATAAGCCTCGGTTATATCGACTACCACTATATCAATGACTTGTGTGTATTGTGGTTTAGTAGCCATCCGAATCAACACATCTTTCAATTCCCCAATTACTTTCACATTTGTCCTATCTAATTGCATAATTCGAGTCCCAGTGTTCTTGGGTATCACATGTAGTCTTTTAGCAACAACTTAAGGCATGGCAGTGGACGAGGCATCAGAATCTACTAAGCAATTGTGTACGTTCATGTTGAGGATTTCAAATGTGATAAGGAAAGGTGGGGTCATGGATTTTGATTTTTTCCCTATCATGGTTGCACTGACATCTTGGGGGTTTCGATTCATTTTGGACAGAGTGGCTTCCATAGCTAATGGCATTTGCGCTGTAATGGAGGTGTTGACAGGTCTAGACATTGACTTCTTGGTTTGGTTGCTTGGGATGGTGGGAATTTTGCAGTTCCGCTCATTCATAGCTTTCAGGAGCAGATCTCTTTGCTACGTTAATTTTAGCACATCAAAGTATGTGATATTAGCCCTAGATTTCTTAGGATCATCCACAATATTGTAATCAATGTTATAAACAGGATAGGGCAGAGTAAACATACCAGTTTTGCTGTTCTTAGGTGGGAGTTTACCATTTTGAGTCGCCTTTGTTGTGGTGGGAAGTGTATTATTTTTCTCTGGATGATTTGCCATTGGGGTATTCTTGGACTCACTACTAGGTCTACCCTTCTCGACAGGGACTTTGGGAGCGGATGCCTTCACAGGGCAGACATCTTTCTTGGTCTGGTCTACAGGCTTCATCACACCCGCAAGTGGCCCCTTACTTCGTGTATGGATTTCATTAGTGTGGATTTCTGCCATACTGTCTCGTTGGTCATCATCGTTCTCATTTGTATAGAAATCCCACAGTACGTTGATTTGAGATTCTTTGTCCAAGGGCTCTTCTACTTGGTATTCTTCGTCATTTTCTTGTTTTGGCTCTAGCTCTGCTATAGGTTCTTCTTGGTTAAGGAGCGATCCGGTAAGAGCCAACTCTTCTGTATTTAAATTCCCTTCATTGGGTGGAGTAGGCAGTGCAAGTGGACCATGACCACCTTTTGTCTTCTTACGATAGAAAGGTTTGAAAGAATTTCTGTTGTTATACTCTTCTCCACTCCCGCTTGTACTCTCTCCAGAATTCCATTTCATATCGATGACTGTGTTTGTCAATTTCTTAATGATCCGATGCAAACCTTTGACATTTGTGGTGTCCCTTTCTTTGCCCTCAGCCACTTTGTTATCACTCCCATTATTCTTCTTGGAAGACTGAGAGGCTTTCTTTTCTTTGGTTGTATGATGACATGTTGTGAGACTGATCATTTCATTATCGACTTTTATTGCTTCATCAATAGCACCCTGTAAGGTTTGCGCGTTACTCCTCTTGACCCACATTGCAGTAAGGACAAGGAGAGCAGTGATGTAGAATTCCATGAGCACCTCCTCAGTAGGTCTAGCGTTAGTTGAGATTCTGTTGAACAAGGTGTTGAACCGGATGTTAAAATCCTTGACCTTTTCTTTGGTTTCCATTTTAAACAGGATAGTTCTAAAACTAAGGCCGTAGGTGTTTTGTCATCACCATACTTGTCTAAGAAGGCCTGTTAAAAGGCAGCCGACGAGGTGATCGATCCTGTTCTCAAGCTAAAGTACCATGTGGAGGCCGCACCAATTAGAGTAAAAGGGAATAGGCAACATACTATATCTTCATCGGCTACCCCCAACATGCGCACGACCAAGAAGAAAGAGTGAATATGGTTATCAGCGGTGTCTCCCTTCTTAGGGTCAAATTTAGGCAGTACTCTTTCTGCATTCTTAGGTAAGGGATGCTGTTGCCCAGGTACCGCTACGACGTCCTGAGGGAGCTACGGAGGAAGTGCTCCCGGAGGAGGTGGGAGTTGGTTCCCACCTGGTTGAAGCTGGTTCCCACCTGGGAGAGGAATGTTAGCCATATCGAGGATAGGGATGTTCTGGTTGAAGGTTTCTTCAAGGCTTTCTTTATTAAGACTTCCCAAATCGGGCCAGGGATTACCTTCAGAGAGTGGATCTTCAGGAATTTCTTCCTAGGGAGTGTCGATAGTTTGCAAGGATTCAAGCACAATATCTTCAAGAGACGGGGCTGCGGATGTCTCTTCGTTTATGGAACAGATCTTTGGCTTTCTTTTAGTTGTCGGAGGTAATGAGTGAAAGATGGGGAGTTGAGAAAGGGAACGGGCGTAAGCTTGAGTAAGTATTTTAATTGGTTGTTCCTGAGTGACAAGACACTCCCACAGTGTCTCTTCTTCGAAATGGGGCTTTTCCGAATGGGAGGAAGGGTTTTTTCGATTTTCACTATCCATGCATTAATATTTTCGAGTCCATGCGCGACATTTATGGATGAAATCATAAAAAGTTGTGGACGGCAGTTCAGGCCCTCCTTCTAGTGCCAATTTGTTGACATGGTGAATTTTCGCTATATCAACAAGGGGAACTAACCTGATCACAGACCCCAATTAGATCTGCTTTCATTTGGAGTGGCTAGTTCCAACGGGGTTTAAAGGACTCCGTGAACTGTTATAGGTGTTGAGAGATTGCTTCCTGGAGGAAGACTTCAATTAAATCAACAAAAGGAAACAACGAACCTATATGTATCAAATCCTATCTAAACTACTTAAGCTAGTCCTAACTATCCTAATCTATCCTACAGGAGCATAACAAAAATAGGTTGAACATCATATATAAATTCCAAGTCCAAATGAATCAATTACTGGTTCACATAAGAACAAGGCTGCGTTAAATCTGAATTGTAATCCAATTACTCATACAGGAACACACATTCCTTTTCACACAAATAAAGCTTGCAATTGATGTCTAACATAGTTTCAAATCAAGGACTGCTCATGAGTTAACTAGAATGAAGAATTACATTAAAACAAACAAGGTTAATCACAAGCTATATCGTTATCAATATGCACACGAAAACAAAACACATTTGTATTTATGCCAACAACAACACCCTGTTTCAAAACACATAAAAGCAAAGGAAAATAAATCAGAAACCAAAGGCTCCTCATTCAACCAAACAATCTTCTTTATTCATAATAAATCAACGCTGTTCCACTCAAACAAAAAGCCCTTCCGTCATCTACGAAGGTAATATTTATGCCTTTGGAGATGATCTTTTGTTTTCCTTTTCACCTTTTCACTTCTCCCTGGTGTTTTCAATATACAAATCAAAATATACAGAGATAGAACTGTCAGTGTAACCGCTGACACGTAAAAGGCATATCTGCTGGAGCGCTTCATTTCCTGGGGAAATGGATAGATGTTAATTAAAGGGGGTGACTGTGTATCATCTCCCCATGATGAATCCCGGGACAGCTTTGCCTTTAGAATACACAGACTATGCGTGGAACCCCAACCGAGAACACCAAAGGCCGGATCTTTAAACAAAACATACCCGCATACCCAAACTCTTCGGATCTGCTCAAGCGTCTTTTACTCCTCGCTCGCAGAGACGATTAACATTAGCTTTATGATTATGAACATATGATAGAAACGTCTAAGAACAACTCTTGCCATCATTGAAACTTTAAAAATGATAAGACGTAATGAAATCAAAAGGAGCGAGTGCGAAAGAATCGGCCCTTGGCTTAGCCAAAGTTGTGCTGCGACCAAGCCACAATCGCACATCTTGACGGGAAATCATATGCAACACCACCCCTATCGGATTTCCTTTGAAAACCTGGACCACGACATTTCATTGAATGCACAGGAAAACACGGGAAAACAGCGGCCAGAGCCTAAGGCGGACTTCAAAAATTATGTACCGGATCTATAACCATTGTCGGGTCTGCCATATGGTGTCGCACCTTATGCATGAGCGCTAGACTCCGCCTATAGTGATTTGCGATGGGGCGAGGGTGGACCTGATAATATATATATTATGTTTAATAGGATTAGCAGGTCTGCCATATCGCATTGTATTGTATATATCAGTGTTGATAATATCGGTATCGGGAAAATATCGGCGAGGGTCCAGAAAATATCTTATCGGCAATATCGGCGA